>JAWNNP010002935.1:0-23878 GCA_035044805.1 Leucophenga maculata | reverse complement strand
CTAGTAAGCCATAACAAAGACGAAAATATGAAACTAGGAGACGTAATTACGAAATTAACGAAACTAAATTTATTATTAGATGATAGCAGAGCTATACATTAAAAACACAGAAAACCTAGATCACAAAATAGCAACAACAGTCAATCAGACGATAATATTAAAAATAATAAAAAAATAATGGCTAAAATCGTAGTAACAATAACCAAAATAGTACTGGTAATACTGGCCAAAACTTTTTAATTCCCTTTAAAGCAAAAATAAATAATGAACTTCGATTTGTGGAGATGTTCGGAAAGAAAATCTACTTCGAAGAATTCAACTATCCAAAGTTAATGGAAAATATCTTAATGTTATAGACAACAGGGGACTTTGATAATAAATTCGATTTCAAACACTTAAACCAAGAAGAGCATAATAAAATAACCCCACTCTTAAATGAGTTTAGCGACCTATTCTTTAATGACGGCGACAATTTGTCAGCCATTACCGAAGTACACCACGAAATAGTTACTACAAGTGACAAACCACTCTACTCGAAAATATATGGATATCCTCAAATCTACGAAGAGGAAATAGAAAAACAAATAGAAGACATGGTCAAGCAAAATATAATAAAAGACAGTAGTTCGCCTTATAACAGTCCATTATGGATAGTGGAAAATATGCTCGATAACTCAAAGAAAAAGAAATATAGAATAGTCATCGACTATCGTAAATTGAACAAATTTATAATCGACGGCAAGTGCCCAATCCCAAACTTATTCACAATCTTAGATAAATTAGGACGAGCTTAATATTTCACTATACTTGACTTAGCTAAAGGCTTTTAACAAATCTCAGTTAGAGAGAAAGACAGAGCAAAAACAGCTTTCTCAACCCCAAGAGGACATTATGAATTCGTCCGAATTCCATTTGGCCTTAAGTACGCAACATCAACCTTCTAGAGGATGATGAATAAAGTATTAAAGGACTTTATAAATAAAACTTGTGTTGTCCACATGGACGATATTCTTATATTTAGCACCTCATTAGAGGAGCATATCGCAAATATAAAAGCCATATTCAGAGCCTTACGTAAAGCCCAAGTTGACAAGTGCGACTTTCTTAAGAAAGAAACACAATTTTTAGGGCACGTTTTAACAACACAAGGGGCAAAAACAAACCCCGAGAAAGTGCTCTCTCCTCTCTCCTTTAATAAGGGGTTGGTGCGCTGGGCTTGGGACCCACCACTTTAAAAAATAACCCTCCAATGAATACGAACAGGAAGCCTCGGAAGAACCCCTTTGATAACGACCTCCGCAAACGAAACAAGGATCACGAATTAAGGATATGCACCTGGAATGTCCGCACACTTAATTGGGATGGTGCTACTATCCAGCTGGTTGATGTCCTCGAAAAATGCAAGGCTGACATCACCGCAATCCAAGAAATCCGATGGATAGGGCAGGGATGCTCTAAAAAACCATCCTGTGACATCTACCACAGCTGCCATGCGAGTAAGCACGAATTTGGATGTGGTTTCGTGGTGAGTAGGAAACTACGTGGCCTCGACTCTAGGTTCACGCCTTTTGACGAGCGCCTGCCTAGCCGCGATACGCATCAAGGCTAAATATTTTTATATTAGCCTGATTTATGCGCACGCCCCGAAGGAAGAGAAATACGACGATGCTAAAGATGAGTTTTATGAGCGCTTGGAACGTCTCTACGAGCGCTGTCCCAAACACGGTGTCAAAATCGCGCTTGGCGATTTCAACGCCAAGATTGGGAAGAAAGGAATCTTTGGCCCAACCGTCGGAAAATCTAGCCTTCACGACACTACCTCCAATAATGGAAAGAGGCTAATCGATTTCGCCGCAGGTCGGAACATGGTAATTAGTAGAACCAGACTTCAACACCTTAACATCCACAAGGCTACATGGCTGAGTCCTGATCAAATAACACGCATCAAGCTTGTTGGACGTGAGAACGTTACGTGGTCCTAACATTGACTCGGACCACTATCTTGTCGCAGCCAAGGTACGCTCAGCGTAGTGCCTGCCGCACGTTCCAACATGCAACGAAAGCTAGACGTCGGCAAGCTGCAATCAGAATAGAACGTTGCAGCCTTCTCAAACACGATCTCCCGTCTGCTCCGAGAAACCTCTCCGTCTTCTCGGGATACATGTGAGCAGTGGAAACATATCACCCGCTTCATGGATAGGGCTGCCAAGGATGTCATTGGTTATACAAAACCTATGCAGAATTCTTTGTACGACGAGGAGTGTTGCAATGCTACTGCAGAGAAGAACGCTTCCTATCAGCGAACTCTGCAGTCGGGAGCAACGCGAGCTGAGGATGTGGAGATGTTACGTAACAGAAATGAAGCTTGAAAATTCTATCAAAAGGTCAAGCGTATGACTGAAGGTTGTAAGCCCCGGAGTAACTTTCTGTAAGGATGACAATGGAAATCTGGTACCGGATGAACAGGAATCACTGAGATTATGGAGGAGTCATTTCTCCAACCTACTCGGAGGCGATGAAGCGCACAATACCACCGATAGAGAAATGACACCGGAACCACCAGTTTATAATGGCACTATTGTAGAGCCACCGGACTACAACGAGGTCGATTCAGTATTTCAAAAGCTGAAAAATAACAAAGCGGCAGGCTCGGTTGGGTTGCCCGCTTATTTATTTAAGACCGGTGGCGAAGAGTTGGTTAGGAGTATGCACCGACTTTTATGCAAGTCATTGGGTATGCTGAACGCATACCCAATGACTGGAATCTCAGTGTTCTCTGTCCTATCTTTAAGAAAGGAGACCCCGCTGTTTGCGCCAACCGCGGAATAAGTCTTCTTTCCATTGGATATAAGACTCTGTCGAGCGTATTGTGTAATAGGCTGAAGCCATATACCGATTCACTGATAGGACTATAACAGTGTGGCTTCAGACCAAAAAGGTCGACCAGTGACCAAATATTCACATTACGCCAAATCACCACCTATTTGTCGACTACAAAGCCGCTTTCGACACGCCGATACGATCGAAGTTCTTCGACGCCCTGTCTGCACTAGGTATCCCGGCAAAGATTGTCCGCCTTTGCATGGCGACGCTATCTAACACACAAAGCGTTGTCAGGGTGGGGAAAAACCTCTCCGACCCCTTTGATACCAAGAGAGGTTTCAGGCAGGGCGATGCTCTGTCATGCGATTTTTTCAATCTTCCGATGGAATACATCCTACGCCAATGCCCGTACATACAGAGTATGTCGGGCTCGATTTTCCAAAAGGAAGCGATGCTGCTCACTTACGCCGATGGCATCGATATCATCGGTACGCACGAACGGCGAGTCAGCAAGGCGTTCTCGGAGATTGAAAAACAGTCTCGGCCCATGGGTCTAGCGGTGAACGAGGACAAGACGAAGTACTTGGTGTCTTCTCGCACTCCGTCAATGCGTCTTGGATGGTCAGTGACGATGGAGAATTTCAACTTCAGTGTTGTAGAAAACTTCGTCTATCTTGGAACAGAGATAACCAGCAACAATAACGTCGGCCTGGAGATCAGGCGAAGAATCTCGCTTGCAAACAGATGCTTTTTTGGGCTGTGCAAGCAAATGAGAAGTAAAGCCCTCTCTCGACAGACGAAAATGAAGGTCTATAAGACGCTGATACTCTGATTGAGTCAGACGAGACAGCGTCGGAAGTCTTCGAGAGTCGAAGACGAGTTTAGGTCCCGTATGAACCGCGAGCTGTACGAACTATTCGATGAGGTTGACATTGTCCAGCTCATAAAACTCCAGCGGCTGCACTGGGATGGGCACCTCATTCGAATAGATTAAAGAGCTCCAGCACGCATGGTTTACATGGAAGGCACAAACTTGATTGGTGGACACCGACATAGAGGATGACCGGACACTCGAAGGAATGACCAGGTATGGAGAGATCTCTCCGTACTTGGCATTCAAAACGACTGGCGCCAGCGCGCACAAGATTATGGAGGCTGGCGCGCCTTCCTAGACGCGGCCATGACCGGCATACGGTTGATGAGTAAGAAAGTAAGTAACACAAAACAAATAAAATCCTACTTAAGAATGTCCGGATTTTATAGGAAATTCATGAAATACTATTCGATGTGAAGAAAGAGAACAAAATAAACACAAATGATCCTAATTACATTGCGGCATTTAAAAAACTGAAAAATCTCGTAACTAGTTCACCAATCTTACGTTATAATAACTTCGAAAAAAATTTAAAATAACAACAGATGCAAGTAAATTTGCAATTGGGGCCGTCTTCTCACAAGAAGGACATCAAATTGCTTATGCATCTAGAATTCTCAACAAACACGAACTAAACTATGCAGTTATAGAAAAATAACTACTCGCAATAGTTTGGGCAGTTAAATACTTCCGTCCCTATGTATACGATAGATAATTCGACTAAGAAAGTGACCATCAACCACTTAAGTGGTTGATGACTAAGTACTCAAGCAAAGATTTATCCCCAAGATTACTGCGATGGTTAATAAACCTAGCAGAATGCAATTTTAACCCAGATTACATAAAAGGGAAAAATAACCACATGTGATTTTCTTAGTAGAATAGAAGAAGATGAAATAAATCATGAAAATGATGAATTGAATACTAACGAAGCACAAGATGCTCAGGCTGTCGACCCTTAAGAGAAAGACTTATGCCTAAATGAACCTCTAATCACAGAGGAAGATAATGTGTCAATAGAGGTGCGAACAGTATACTCTTAAGAGGAGGACTTGCAAAACTATATTTCTATATTAGATACAGTAGTAAACAGATTCCCTTTTAAAATTATAATAGTGGATAAAAAAAAAATAAAAATGTCACGAAAAGAATTCGACAACAACCAGAATGTAAAATTTGTTCTAAACGGGCGAAGGATATAGAAAACCCCGAAGAATTTAACAAACAAACAGCTTTGTTCCACAAAAATGAGAGTGGCCATTGTGGCATAGTAGCTACCTATGAGCAATTAAAATCGAAAATATACAACCACAAACTTAGAGAACACATCCATAAAATCATAAATAACTGCGATACTTGCACTGGTGGCAAATATGATCGCAACCCGATCAAAAATAAATTTCACATTACTCTAGCGAGCGGCTCCCTTTTTATTCATAAAACTTATTCTATTCTTAAACTATTAAATTGCTATCGCTGAGTTTGTAGGGCTTAGCGTAATCTAAACTACTTATAATGTAAAAAGACGCGTAGCAGAAACTATTAAACCAACGCGGACAAAAAGCTATTGTGTAGCTATTAGTATAGATGCAGAAAATGTGACAGCCAGTAATTGCTAGTTCTGAGATCTCTTCTTCCTAAGGTAAAGGATAATGCCTGCATTTGTAATTATCACCAAAGCTAGTGATATGTGTCCATTCATTGTGTGAAACACCAAATCCTCAATATGTACCCTTTTACTGTGTAAATCCTTTATGCTGTTTTGTATACGTTGTAATTCCACTGAATTATTAGTTACGACGTGGTGAATTGGTTTCGGGATCCATGAGTCGTTTTGGTCTAATACCTTTAAGAAATGTGGTGAGAAACTTGCAGCATTTGTCGATGTAATCTCTTAGGGTGTTATAATAGTGGTTTTAGCTATCCTTACGCGTTTAAGATGGTGCTTAACAGATTTAACTCCAGCCCCCCAAATACCTCCCATGTGGGGGCTCGCCGGCGGAATAAATGCCAAGATATACCTTCTTGGGCAAGTACTGGGGCAACTTCATTGTTGTTTTTTATTGCAGCTACCAGTTCCTTGTCTAAAATTCTGGAGACACCTACAAAGTTTGTACCATTTTCAGAGTATAGGTTTTGACTTTTGCTGCGCCTGGCGAAGAAGCGATGAACCTCTCTGATGAAAGGTCACTTACGGCTTCCAAGTGTATAGCCTTTGTCGCCATACATACGATTACACAGATATATCCTTTATAGGATTTTTGGCCTTGTCCCCTGGAACAGCGAATTTGAAATGGTCCTGCATAATCGATACCCGTGTTGATGAATGCGTGTTCTCCTTTCATGCGATATGATGGTAGGCTCCCCATCGATTAGGTTGCCTGATCCTGTCGGTACCTTATACAGGTTACACATTCTCGCAGGTATTTCTTTAATGTGTTCCGAATGCCAAATATCCAGTAATTGCGCTGAATGTAATTTTTCCTCAGCTATAAGCAAGCAAAGCAAGGTGCGAGTTTCCTAAAATAATTGGACACAGTAAGGAAGCATTGCATTTAGCAGTCGGCCTCCCACTCGAAGAATTCCATTCTTATCCAAAAACGGGTAGAGTGCTTGTAGCTTATTCTTGGTATTCAGTGGTTTTTTGTTTTTTAATAATTTAATTTCGTGTCCGAAATCCACCAGCTGTTGTAATTTAACTACCTCGTTCTTGGCAATTTCTAATTCTTCCACGGTTAGGCTTGAAGAAGAGTGCTTTATGCCTCGCAGCTTTGATATAAATCGTAGAACAAATGCCATTAATTTTTATTAATTTTCCAAGTGATGAATATTTTGTCAAGAGATTTGTGAGCCGATTTTCTTCCAGAGTCACCGTTGATATAATAACTGTCTCTGGCTCTCCACACATTGGCCACTTACAGGATGGTTCTGCTAGCCAGTTTGGAACGTGCCACCAAATTGTACATGATTCTAAATTCTTTGGCGAAATACCTCTGGAAGCCACATCTGCAGGGTTTTCTTTCGATGGGACATAGTTCCATACGCTAGTCTGCATTTTTTGTTGATGTCATCCACTCTACTTTTCACGAACTTGTCTTTACTACGCTGGTTTTTTATCCAGGCCAGGGTAATTTGTGAGTCACTCCAGGCATAAAGTTCCGTTTTGCCACTTAGTATTTTTTGGGCTCTGAACATCAGATTGGCAAGTAATTGTGCTGTGCAAAGGTCCAATTTAGGAATAGTCTTGGCCATTCCAATGAAAAGGAGAACACATCTTTTTTGGCATCCCGTTGTAGACCCAACGTTTTGAATGATTCGACTTCTTTTATTGTAATTTGTAATAATCCTTTCATCGTTCGATACCCATTTTCGCAAATGCATCCCAGTTTTCTCCAAAATTTGCCTTACATTGGTTTGTTTTTGAATGCAGGCGTGAACAGTATGGTCTACAGTGATCAGATCATCCATGTAGAAATCATTTTTTATGACTTCCGCCGTACACTCGTCATCTTGGCAGTAATTTTCTGCAATTTCTCGAAGGCAACGTACTGCTACGAATGGTGCCGCTGATGTTCCATAGGTTACCGTGGTTAATTTAAACACCTGTACTGGCATCTTGGGATCATCTCTGCACAGTATATACTGGTACTCTTGAGCTCTTTTTTAATTTTAATCTGACGATACCTTTTTTCAATGTCAGCAGTCATGACAAACTTTCATTGTCGCCATTTCATTAGCGTGTCGTAAATGGCCATTTGAATTTTAGGACCAATTTCAACATTGAATTTGCCGGTTTCATATGCTTCAGCTCCCGATACTCCTGCATAAATGCCGAATATTGTTTGAATAAATTCGGATTGCATTTAAATTTCTTTTCCATTTGCTGAAGTCTTGCTAGAGCCTGCTTGCGTGCGTTACCCAGCTCAAAACCATTACGGAGTGGAATTGCAACCACTAGCCTTCCGTCCGGCATTTTTTTCTTTTTCACTGCTGTTGTCGCCGTCGAATTCCCAGAAGCGTTCAAGGTCGTCCAAATGTATAGTTGAAGTTGCGCTTCCAATTTTCTTCTTGGATGCTCTAGATATATTACCGGAAAAGATCCACCCCAGTTTGGTTTTTTGGCCCATTATGCCTTCAACTGTTTTGACCCTTCCCATCATTATGTTGGGTAAGAGGTCCACTCCAATTATGACGTCGATTCTGCTTGGCTTGTTGAACTCTGCATCCGCTAGATCGCATTGTTTCCAATCGTTTCTGATGTCGATGTCGAGTTTTTTGCGAGGCAGAGCTCTTTGGAGTTTGGGAAGCACTAAAGTTTCAACGGCTGCGTTGAAAGTGCCCCCAATTCTGGGGTTGATATGAAGACACAACTTATTTTTCGAAACTTCTTTGCCTTCTGAGAAGATTCCTTGAACTTCCACTGTGTTTTCACTCGTTGTAGGTTCAAACTCTGAGCCGCTTCCTCCAAAATCAGCGTTTTCTGAGACCCACCATCAATTATAACTCTCAGCTGTTCATAATCGTCTTTGAATTCCTGACTCTTATGAGTGCTGTAGCCAAAAGCGCTGATATATTTTAAAGGGAGTTGCTAGAGACACTTCCCGTTTTTATGTCTTCGTGCAGCAGATTATTGTGGCCTTTATTGCAGTGATTGCATTTCCAATCCTTTTTTCAGTCTTTTACGTTATACTGTCCAAAACACCGGAAGCATAAGGCCTTTTTGTTAACAAAGTCTCTTTTCCTTGTAGTAGATTCGCCTCTGAACTTTAGACATTTGCTGATCTCGTGACCCTCCTTTGAACAAAATATGCACTTTTTGCACTGAAATCTCGCTGTGGGTTTTTTGTAGACGTTTTTTTGTACCGAATTTATTGAACCATGTTGTTGCTCCGATTTATAGCACGCTACTGATCCTATCACTACCATTTTAGCCTCTCCTTTTAAGCATGCCTTTAGATAGTCCAGTTTTCTTGTGTCACTAAGACCACTTCTGCCATCGATCATTTCTGAGAATAGCTCATAAAATGTTGCCCATTTTTGGTAGCTCTGGTACATCCAGCTTTGTGTCGTATTGCTCCTTGACTCTTTTACCAATGACTACCTCTAGGCCAGCGACTTCCGCTTTGAGAATATCCATCTCATCTTGGGCAAATGCATATTTTATGTATTTGCCCTCTTATTTTGCTAAGGTGTCCTACACTGAGGACCAATGGCTCTTTAACATTGCTTTAACCCTTAATAGATCCGTTATGGTTTGCTTTTCTAGGCTGTCCTAAATTTGGCACATTTGTTGCCTCACTCGATTAGCTCTTCTTTCTACGAGATCTATCAAAAATTCTGCAGGACTGGAGCTCCTTTATGAGTTGACTTCCATTTGGTCATCATGTACTTCTCATGCCTTGATGGATTTTATTGACCTCACTTCGTCATCAGGTACTTTTGATGACTTAGGATGGCTGCTTGTAGCTACCTTACCTGCGTCCCTTTGCTCATCAGTTACTTTAGATGAGCTAGGTCGGTCGGACATTTCGACCTTCAACGTACACTCTCTGTAAGCCTTTATGCTACCCATTGTGGTATCATATACTCTTTCATTAAAATATTTATAATCCACAACTCCAATTCTTACCAGCAATGAATAATTGGCAGTAAACTTCTCTGCCAGTTCCTTAATGCTTGGTAAACTTGCCTGTTTTGTTATTAACCGCTGTATTTCTTATGTTAGCGTTGCTTGCTCCTTCAACAACTGAATCGTCTTTTCAGTCATCATATTAATGGAGTGTTTTAGTGAATATTTTATAATATTATATTTTATTTCTGGCATAACCCGATGGAAGTGTTTTTTATTTGGTCGCCTTGTTGACCTTGCTGTGCCTCGACTCACAGCTAAAATTGGTTTTGCCAAAAATAAAACTATAATTTACACTTTTCACTTTCTGCTGTTTAAGCCACAAAATACTCTTTGGTCACTTAGTAGTCTCGTAGTTTTTTAAACTCGATAGACTAAAAATATATCACTTAATATTTTTCTTTTTATCAAACCGAGATCAGTTTCGAAGGACCATTAAATGTAGAGCTCTGTAGATATGAGATACATTTATCACGCGCAAATAATCGACACGCATTTCTTGAGTGTTCATTAACTACTGGTCTGCTCTACCGGGCGGCTCCCTTTTTCATAAAACTTATTCTATTCTTAAACTATTAAATTGCTATCGCTGAGTTTGTACGGCTCAGCGTAATCTAAGCTACTTATAATGTAAAAAGACGCGTAGCAGAAACTATTAAACCAACGCGGACAAAAAGCTATTGAAACCGATGTCGATCATAAATTAAGTCGCTGCACTTGTCAATGTAGAACTTGGCAAACGTAGAAGGAGCTTAAAATCGATGTCGACCATAAATTAAATCGTTGCACTTGTCAAGTGTTACATAACAACGCTTAGATGGAGCTATTAAAAAGACGACGATTATAAATACACACGCAGCACTTATCAAGTGCAGCTCTAATGCGTATGACAACTGCACTGTGTGTGCGTTGTTCTTATCGGACGTCTTTGTGCGTTTGCCTCATATAACATGTTTAGGCTTCATGCCTGAACAGGAGTTGTGTTCCACAATGTCACATTAGTATTTGCCATTAAAATCCCAATTAACTTCATACAAACCCATACAATACTATTAACACCATTGCCAAACAAAAATAACTACAAGATTGACGAAAAGAAAGAAATAATTGTTAAAATAAATAACGATACATATACATATGCATATGAGTCCGACAAAACTCTTAATGAGTTAAAATTAAGTAAAAATTGTGTAATCAAAAATAAATGTAAATTAATACATAGTGAAGAAACACAAATAGAAACAAGTAAGGAAATTAAGTAACCGACTGTAAGAGGCCCTGTACCAGTTCAGGTCTCCTAACAAACACATGAAATGTTTCCAGAACTTATGACCAAGCTTATGACCACTTCTTTACTGCACACACAAAAACATTTTTTTATGTATGAAAAGAAAATTGCTTATAAAATCGTCAAACTCTGAGCCGCTTCCTCCAAAATCAGCGTTTTCTGAGACCCACCATCAATTATAACTCTCAGCTGTTCATAATCGTCTTTGAATTCCTGACTCTTATGAGTGCTGTAGCCAAAAGCGCTGATATATTTTAAAGGGAGTTGCTAGAGACACTTCCCGTTTTTATGTCTTCGTGCAGCAGATTATTGTGGCCTTTATTGCAGTGATTGCATTTCCAATCCTTTTTTCAGTCTTTTACGTTATACTGTCCAAAACACCGGAAGCATAAGGCCTTTTTGTTAACAAAGTCTCTTTTCCTTGTAGTAGATTCGCCTCTGAACTTTAGACATTTGCTGATCTCGTGACCCTCCTTTGAACAAAATATGCACTTTTTGCACTGAAATCTCGCTGTCGGTTTTTTGTAGACGTTTTTTTGTACCGAATTTATTGAACCATGTTGTTGCTCCGATTTATAGCACGCTACTGATCCTATCACTACCATTTTAGCCTCTCCTTTTAAGCATGCCTTTAGATAGTCCAGTTTTCTTGTGTCACTAAGACCACTTCTGCCATCGATCATTTCTGAGAATAGCTCATAAAATGTTGCCCAGTCCTTTACGTTGCCATTGAAATTTGGAAGATCAATTTTTGGTAGCTCTGGTACATCCAGCTTTGTGTCGTATTGCTCCTTGACTCTTTTACCAATGACTACCTCTAGGCCAGCGACTTCCGCTTTGAGAATATCCATCTCATCTTGGGCAAATGCATATTTTATGTATTTGCCCTCTTATTTTGCTAAGGTGTCCTACACTGAGGACCAATGGCTCTTTAACATTGCTTGAACCCTTAATAGATCCGTTATGGTTTGCTTTTCTAGGCTGTCCTAAATTTGGCACATTTGTTGCCTCACTCGATTAGCTCTTCTTTCTACGAGATCTATCAAAAATTCTGCAGGACTGGAGCTCCTTTATGAGTTGACTTCCATTTGGTCATCATGTACTTCTCATGCCTTGATGGATTTTATTGACCTCACTTCGTCATCAGGTACTTTTGATGACTTAGGATGGCTGCTTGTAGCTACCTTACCTGCGTCCCTTTGCTCATCAGTTACTTTAGATGAGCTAGGTCGGTCGGACATTTCGACCTTCAACGTACACTCTCTGTAAGCCTTTATGCTACCCATTGTGGTATCATATACTCTTTCATTAAAATATTTATAATCCACAACTCCAATTCTTACCAGCAATGAATAATTGGCAGTAAACTTCTCTGCCAGTTCCTTAATGCTTGGTAAACTTGCCTGTTTTGTTATTAACCGCTGTATTTCTTATGTTAGCGTTGCTTGCTCCTTCAACAACTGAATCGTCTTTTCAGTCATCATATTAATGGAGTGTTTTAGTGAATATTTTATAATATTATATTTTATTTCTGGCATAACCCGATGGAAGTGTTTTTTATTTGGTCGCCTTGTTGACCTTGCTGTGCCTCGACTCACAGCTAAAATTGGTTTTGCCAAAAATAAAACTATAATTTACACTTTTCACTTTCTGCTGTTTAAGCCACAAAATACTCTTTGGTCACTTAGTAGTCTCGTAGTTTTTTAAACTCGATAGACTAAAAATATATCACTTAATATTTTTCTTTTTATCAAACCGAGATCAGTTTCGAAGGACCATTAAATGTAGAGCTCTGTAGATATGAGATACATTTATCACGCGCAAATAATCGACACGCATTTCTTGAGTGTTCATTAACTACTGGTCTGCTCTACCGGGCGGCTCCCTTTTTCATAAAACTTATTCTATTCTTAAACTATTAAATTGCTATCGCTGAGTTTGTAGGGCTCAGCGTAATCTAAGCTACTTATAATGTAAAAAGACGCGTAGCAGAAACTATTAAACCAACGCGGACAAAAAGCTATTGAAACCGATGTCGATCATAAATTAAGTCGCTGCACTTGTCAATGTAGAACTTGGCAAACGTAGAAGGAGCTTAAAATCGATGTCGACCATAAATTAAATCGTTGCACTTGTCAAGTGTTACATAACAACGCTTAGATGGAGCTATTAAAAAGACGACGATTATAAATACACACGCAGCACTTATCAAGTGCAGCTCTAATGCGTATGACAACTGCACTGTGTGTGCGTTGTTCTTATCGGACGTCTTTGTGCGTTTGCCTCATATAACATGTTTAGGCTTCATGCCTGAACAGGAGTTGTGTTCCACAATGTCACATTAGTATTTGCCATTAAAATCCCAATTAACTTCATACAAACCCATACAATACTATTAACACCATTGCCAAACAAAAATAACTACAAGATTGACGAAAAGAAAGAAATAATTGTTAAAATAAATAACGATACATATACATATGCATATGAGTCCGACAAAACTCTTAATGAGTTAAAATTAAGTAAAAATTGTGTAATCAAAAATAAATGTAAATTAATACATAGTGAAGAAACACAAATAGAAATAAGTAAGGAAATTAAGTAACCGACTGTAAGAGGCCCTGTACCAGTTCAGGTCTCCTAACAAACACATGAAATGTTTCCAGAACTTATGACCAAGCTTATGACCACTTCTTTACTGCACACACAAAAACATTTTTTTATGTATGAAAAGAAAATTGCTTATAAAATCGTCAATTATTATCCGATTTTGATGAACTTTTTGGATTTTGACTTAGAGGGATTTTGACTTATCTCTATACTGGTATACTTTTTTTGTGCCGAAGAAATTTTTAGCCTTGGCGGTGATTTTATGGGGAAGGGGAGAGAGGCAAAACTTAAAAACAAACTTGTAAAATTCCGGAGTAGTGCTAGTCGAATGCAAAAAACACGAAGTCTCTATCTATTACCGTTTCCGAGATCCTTTCGTTCATACAGACGGACGGACGGGCGGACAGACGGACATGTCTATATGGACTCCTCTATCACTCCTGATCATAATGGGGGTAACTTTGGGGATCTCCGACCATTATTTCTACCTGTTACATACATTTGCACAAAACCAATAGGCTCTTGTACCTTCGGTACAGGGCCTAATAACTGACGAAGGTACAATCCTCTTACAAAATGTAGAAAACACTATTGTAAAAAACGATTGTAACGAAGTAAAATAAAGTAAAATTAAAACGAAAAACGTAATAATAGAATATGAACAAAAAATTGTCGAAGACTCAAATTACACATTTTATTAATTCAATAACACCGTATCGTCTAAACAGATTACGTTAAGCAATTTCAAAAATATTGACGAAATACAAGAACTAAAAATAAGAAACATTTTATCGAATATAAGCAAAGTTTAAGTAATAATAGTACTTAGCATTGTAATCTTGTATATGTTTGTAACATTAAGAAAGATTGCAAACAAATATAGAATTCAGGAGCATCCTAAGACAAAAGGGGTAGGTTTTACGTACCTCACCCCTAGCTTGCACAATTATGCTGGGAACGACGACATCAGCATAATTGTCCAAAAATACTTAAAAGAAACATGAAACTCTTGCATCGCATAAACAACGTAAGTATCGACGACACTTCAGTTATTTAGGCGTAGCAAGCATGAAAAATAAACAAACAACTAAAGCAGAATAATCAACCGCAGCATTTGTGTTTACAAAAGAATATTTGACTGTTGATAAAAGAACAACAATGCTGCATACATTGTTGCAGTTTTATGAACTAAGCAATATTATTAAGTTGAATAGTATAAAAGAGCGAAATGAAAAAAATTGTAAGATTGGTCTTAAGACGATTTCGATAAATAAAGTCAAACTTAATTTAAATAGATTTTTTTTCGTTTTTTATTCAATGTACATTAAAGTACTTAAGTGGAGCGCCTTCCTAGACGCGACCATGACCGGTAGACGGTTGACGGCCACTTAAGTAAGTAAGTAAATACATGTTCAATGACATCTGTCACTTGATTAACTTGCGGCATTCTAGATAAACAACCTGCATAATTGGTTGTGCCTTTTACATGCTCTACACGATAATTCAAACCTGATAACATCAACGCCCATCTTTGAATACGAACAGAAGCCATCTGTGATAATCCTTTGTTTTCAACAAACAGTGTTAATAATGCTTTGAAATACAAAATTCTGACCTGACAAAAACTGTCTGAGCTTCGTTACACTGAAAATAATTGCTAATACTTCTTTCTCTAAGGTGCTATAGTTTCTTTCACTTTTTGTTAACGCTCTTGAAACGAACGCTATAGGTTTGTATGTGTTATCTTTAAATTTGTGAGATAAAATACCAGCGACTGCTGTATTACAGACGACAGTGGTTAAAACTATCGGCAAATCTGGATTAAAACACTTGATCTGTCGCGATATCTTTCTTTATTATTTCATATGCCTCTTGGCATTCCGTCGACCATATAAATTGTGTGGACTTCCTCAACAATTTTTAAAACAGATTCATTTTTCTAGCAAAATTGTCTTTAAATTTAGAATAATAATTAACCATTCCAACAAATGATTTTAATTAAATAATCATGGTACCTATATGAGTACTCCGTGTGCATAATACTTGTAAACTTTCATCTAAAATCAATTGATTATAGGCATGTGACAAATCAAATTTAATAAAAAGTTCTCCCCCTTATAAAAGTGTGAATATTTCATCAATTTTAGGTAATGGGTACTTAAAATCATCTAAAAATTAATTTAGTGTCATTTTGTAGTCACCACACAAACGTATATCTCCATTTGGTTTTAATATTGGTACTAATGGTGTACCTCAATCTGAGTTATCAACCTGTTGTAATACTCCTTGATTTATCAATTCATTTAATCTATTCACTACTTTTTGTTTCCATGCTAGTGGCAAGGTTCTAGGCTTACAGAAAATTGGTTTAGAATCACTTTTGACAGTTAACGAAATTTCTTTCTATCAAATACTTTATAAAATTCATTCTTTATTTCATCTACAAGTAACGCATAGTTATTTGAAATGCCTATAGAATTTAATTGTGTTAACTCATAATGAAATGCTCTAAGAAATGTTCAGCCCAGCAATGCCAGTGTATTTGTATTCGAAACTACAACTTCTATTTTTCTGGTTATATCTCGATATGTAATATGTGCTTTAAACTCAACCAATACCGAAGTACGATCACCACTATAATAAACATATGGTATTTTACATTTGGTAAACTTTCTCTGACCATGAATATTTCTATATAATGATGCCGGTATCAATGTCACCACGAACACTATAAATACAATTTGTAAATTTTTTAGCAACATTAAAATATTTTTACTTAGCTTATTTCTACATATTAATGCTATGTGTCCAATTTTTCCACAAGTATAACAGCAGCTTTCTTTGTATTTACAAACGTTGGATTGATGATTGCGCCACCCGCAATCATCTCTCGATTTTTTTGTTCTCTCTTCTCCCACTTTGTTGTTGTTGCATTTTCGGTATTCTTGCCATGTCTTGTCTTCCCCTCTTCACGAACGCGACCGCAGATTCTGTAGTCAAACTGGAGCTCGTGTCATTTTTTGAAGCTAATTTAGTGTCAAATATTTTTGCTTTTCTTAATGCCATTGACAGAGTAATACTTTCGTCTTCCTCGCAAAGCCGTTCGAATATTTTATTTAGTAGACCGATTACAAAACGATCCGAAACAAAATTGTCTAAATTCGCGCCGTAGTTACATGTTAGAGCCAATTGTTTTACTCTCGCGAACCACGCTGCCCAGACTCTTCATCTCTTTTCATCGCTGTGTGAAACTTTTTCCGCTCATGAAAAACGATTGTAGGCGGTGTATATTGAGTAGCCAGTATCGAACATAACTCTTTATGTATTTTAGATGATGGTAAATGAGGGCTGCTTAAACTGTGTATATACGGTTGAACGCCAATAAATTTCAATAATGTTGCCTTTTTACTCTTGTCATCTTCACACTTAACATCAGCGAAATGATTTTCAAGTCTCTCTTTTCATATGTCACAAGACACGTGTTGCGGTGTTAAGTCCTTTATGTTTATTGTTTAAAATACTGTAATTTGTATGTTTGCAGTCTCTTGCTTGACATCAGGCATATTTATATATATATAAATATATATTATATAAATTGAAACGCAAAATTCACGTATTACGCGTTGATTGAGAAAATATATTATTTTTTCGTCGCCATAAATTGTTATGTATTTTATACGTATCAACAAAAATGCACGTCTTACTTCAACGAGGTTTAACATTCAAACTGTCATTAGATTCAATACCTAACACAGACCAAAAAGGTCGACCAGTGACCAAATATTCACATTACGCCAAATCTTGGAAAAGACCCGTGAGTTCAACAAAGACACTCACCACCTATTTGTCGATTACAAAACCCGGTTTCGACTCGCCGATACGATCGAAATTTTATACGCCCTGTCTGCACTAGGTATCCTGACAAAGATCATTCGTCTTTGCATGACGACGCTATCTAACACACAAAGCGTTGTCAGGGTGGGGAAAACTCTACGACCCCTTTGATACCAAGAGAGGTTTCAGGCAGGGCGATGCTCTATCGTGCGATTTTTTCAATCTCCTGATGGAATACATCCTACGCCAATGCCCGTGCATACAGAGTATGTCGGGCTCGATCTCCAAAAGGAAGTGATGCTGCTCGCTTACGCCGATGACATCGATATCATCGGTACGCAGGAACGGCAAGTCAGACAAGACGAAGTACTTGGTGTCTTCTCGCACTCCGTCATCGCGTCTTGGACGGTCAGTGACGATGGAGAATTTCAGCTTCAGTGTTGTAGAAAACTTCGTTTATCGTGGATTCGAGGTAACCAGCAACAACAACGTCAGCCAGAGATCAGGCGAAGAATCACGCTTGCAAATATATGCTTTTTTGGGCTGACCAAGCAAATGAGAAGTAAAGCCCTCTCTCGAAAGACGAAAATCAATATCTATAGCTGATATTCTCGGTCCTATTGTATGACGCAGAGGCATGGACCGTGATTAAGTCGGATGAGACAGCGTTGGAAGTCTTCGAGAGGAAGATTCTTCGCAGGATTTTCGGTCTTATTAGAGTCGGCATATATTTTTGTTTAGCTTGCTAACATTCACTTATTTGCATTTGTTACCTGACAATAGTTTTGACCAGCTTTAACTTTGCTTTGGCACACTGCGCACTCCATAATCCCGCCAAAAATTATTTAATTTTTCCACTCCAGTTAAATGTAAGAAATGGCGATCCTCTTCCATGCGAGAAAAAATTAAGGGGTTTGAAATTGAACTATATAGGTTTATTTAACAAATGCGCGGTGCTTCCTTAATGATAGCTTGATAATAACTCCTTTATTTTTCAACATAATTCGACATTGTTGACAAAAGAGATAGAGAAACATAACGTTTGAAATTGAACTTTATAGGTTTATTTAACAAATGCGCGGTGCTTCCTTAATGATAGCTTGATAATAACTCCTTTATTTTTCAACATAATTCAACATTGTTGACAAAAAAGATAGAGAAACATAACGTTACAGCTTCGGTTACTCACAGACTTACTTAAATGGCCGTCTACCGGTCATGGCCGCATCTAGGAAGGCGTGCTTGCCTCCATAGTGTAGTGCGCGCTGGTGCCAGTCGTTTTGAATTCCAAGTGCAGAGAGATCTCTCCATACCTGGTCATTCCATCGAGTATCCGGTCGTCCTCTATTTCAGCGTCCACCTATCAAGTTTGGGCCCCCCATGTAACCCTTGTGTGCTGGAGCTCTTTCATCCATTTGAATGAGGTGCCCAGCTCAGTGCAGCCACTGGAATTTTATGCGCTGGATTATGTCCACCTCATCGAATAGCTCGTACAGCTCGCGGTTCATACGGGACCTAAACTCGTCGCCGACTCTAATAGGACCGAAAATCCTGCGAAGAATCTTCCTCTCGAAGACAGCGTTGGAAGTCTTCATCCGACTTAATCACGGTCCATGCCTCTGCGTCATACAATAGGACCGAGAATATCAGCTATACATCTTGATTTTCGTCTTTCGAGAGAGGGCTTTAGTTCTCATTTGCTTGCTCAGCCCAAAAAAGCATATATTTGCAAGCGTGATTCTTCGCCTGATCTCTGGCTGACGTTGTTGTTGCTGGTTACCTCGGATCCAGGATAGACGAAGTTTTCTATATATATATATATATATATATATATATATATATATATTAGGGTGGGGCGATTTGTATGGAAGGAAAAAATCATCTCGGGCGCGTCCAGATTCCGATTCCGAGGAATATTCTGAGCAAAAAAGTCCACTGGACCATATGTCTACGGTGAAAATCGAGCTTGCGAGTTTTCGCTTGAAGTTTTCTGTTCGGACTTCATATTCTTAAGAAAATGGTACTTTTTGTCATGCTCATATTTCGTAAACTAACTGAAAATTTCGATTTACTTTCAAGAGCAAAGTTGTAGCATTTGATACGGCCTACAAATTGTCCCTGTACAGCAAGTCAAAAAAATTCATTTTCATGGTGCAAAAGACAAAAAATGTCGAGAAAAACGCCATTTTAAGTGACATTTGACGTTTTTTTGTTACTTACATGTAAACGTACACAAATGTAAGTACAAATTATACCAAAACTAAATTAAATAATATTTTTTTTATACCGCATTGTGGAATATTTATAATAAATATAAAATTAAATTGTTTGTGATAGAACATTTAACAAATATGGATAATCCAGAGGATGTTGATAATCAAGATGATGTGGAGATGCAGACACCAGCAGAATCAGCATCGTCAGCAACAAGTTTGGAATTTATGCCTACGCACAATATTTTGGCATTCGGTTTAGAAGCCGAAGTAGATTATATTTCGCTTCCAACTGGGCATGATATTTTAAAACATTATTTTTTCTTGGCCGCTCGTTGCAAACAAATGTGTAAAATGTTTTCATACCACACATTCACCCCGCACGTTTGCGACAAATTGATTCAAATTTGGGACAAATTATATATTGAGGTCATTGGAAAAAAAAATATCATTGCAAAATTGGGTCGATTACTGAACAATTACCGCAGAGCTTGTAAGAATCAAACACAACTTGATGGTAAATTCCAAAAATTTGTTGATAGCACAAAGGAAATCTTTTACATTGGAAAATGTAAATGTCAACTCAAAACGGCCCGATGTAATTGCGGTAAAATTCCTGATCGTGAAGGTATAATGGCATCTGTATCTGAAGGTCGAAAGAAATTGCCCTGTATGGAAACTCGAAAAGATTTCGAGGGCAATCTTTGAATGAAAAATGTTTAAAAATAAATTGTTGCTAAAGTTTGCCACTTTCCAATGGCAAAAAATGTATCAAGGAGTGGTCCAACATGTTCAAAGAAGTTGTAGATCATCCAGTGGGCTACAATTCTTTCATTAACAGTTTCATCATATCTTCAATCGATTATGAGTTTTTGACGGAAAATAAAAAAAAATCGAAAAAATTGCGTTTTTCTCGACATTTTTTGTCTTTTGCACCATGAAAATGAATTTTTTTTGACTTGCTGTACAGGGACAATTTGTAGGCCTTATCAAATGCTACAACTTTGCTCTTGAAAGTAAATCGAAATTTTCAGTTAGTTTACGAAATATGAGCATGACAAAAAGTACCATTTTCTTAAGAATATGAAGTCCGAACAGAAAACTTCAAGCGAAAACTCGCAAGCTCGATTTTCACCGTAGACATATGGTCCAGTGGACTTTTTTGCTCAGAATAACCCCCGAAATCGGAATCTGGACGCACCCGAGATGATTTTCAAATCGCCCCACCCTAATATATATATATGGGCATTTCCACAGAAATGTCAACTGCAGCCAAAAAATGCTCATATTGAAAATTTGTCCCTATATTATAAGTTGGATGAAAAATGGAAGGAAGTGAAAATAAATATATTGTATGTATTGAAAATCATTTATAATCATCTTTTTACGCTTATCTAATTAGATAAAAAGTAAATAAATAAACATAAAAAGTATGATGGAACTAAATGGATGGATGGAAAAATTAAATAAAATAAAAACTAATTTATGTTTTTTTATGAAATAAAAAACGTTATTAAGATATATGAATGCATAACATTTTTAAATTTGTCGCATTAAAATATTTCGACAGGTTTTGCTGAAATCGGTGTTTGAACTGTTCACTTTGAAAACGACTTCCGTTTTTTGTCGCGTGCGACAGTCTAAGTTTTTGGAATTATTTTGAAAACGAACAGTTGCCCAAAACTCAACTTAAACATTAATTATAGAGCTAATCAAGAGCTATAAGTTTCGCCTTTTGCCAAAATAAAATAATGTTATGGCATATTTTTTTTTTTAATTTGAATGTGTAAAAACGTGGAATTCGAAAACAAAAACTGTCGACATCCCAGAGCTTACATGTAATTCACAAAGAAACCCAGTCAATACTTCTGTAAGCAACATCCAAAAAAGCATACCTCAAAGCAGGTCCACTCCTCAACATATTTTATCGACAAATCCTTCTGTAGAAACAAACGAACAGAACGACAACTTATGCAACAGATGTCGGCCATTTTAAATGTAGTCACGCTCCTTGTCTCAAAACTAAAAACGTACACATGAACCCAGACAACTTAAGAATCGTTTTCTGGAATGCTAATGGTTTAATGCAGCATGCTCTTGAATTAAAACAGTTTTTATATGAAAATAGTATCGATATGGCACTGATTTCTGAAACACATTTCACTAAAAAACACTATTTAAAAATTACAGGATATATATACCCTGTACAGTACAAATCATCCGGACGGTACTGGCCATGGGGGCTCAGCAATAGTTATTAAAAATAACATTAAGTGCTTAGAAGCTGAAAAGTATAGCTACGAATTTATACAAGCTACTTCTATTCAATTTCATAACCAAAAAGGACCCTTAACCATTACAGCATTGTATAGTCCTCCTAGACAGAAAATTTCTAAGACTCAATATAGCAACTTTTTTAAAACTCTGGGACCAAGATTTATAGCTGCAGAAAGTTCCGTTATATACTTTAACGATACGGTAGCTTTGGCGGCGCTTAATGCAACCCCGTTTATAAAAAGAAAAAAGGATGCGCAATTTACACCCGCTGCTATACGCAATCAAATTGTATCGAAGAGAAAACTTCGTAAAATTTGGCAAGCTACAAGATGTCCCGGTGACAAAAAGAAATTCAACCGTGCAACTAAGGAGCTAAAAGATTCTATTCGCAAAAACGAGAACAAAAATATAGAAATTTTTCTTACAAATTTGACCCCTACCATAGACACAAATTATTCTCTTTGGAAAGCCACAAAAAAATTTAAAAAAACCCACAACTCACATTCCTCCTATAAAAAAGACAGATGGAACATGGGCCAAAACAGAACTGGAAAAATCGACAGTTTTAGCAGACTATTATGAGAACGTCTTCACGAACGACCCACAAAACAGCGACCATATACTGGAACGTTCAAACAGTTCAACCATTAATACTCCAATTCGATTTGTTAATGTCAAAGATATCAGAAAAATTATTGATAATATTAAAATGAAAAAATCGCCTGGTTACGATATGTTAACAGGAGTACTACTTCAAGAAGCTCCATTGGACTCTATGTTATATCTTCGTAATTTGTTCTATGCTATAATAAGACTAATATATTTCCCAAAGACTTGGAAGGTAGCAGAGGTAATAGCAATACCAAAGCCTGGCAAAGGTGCTACTAATGTAGCTTCATACAGACCCATAAGCCTTTTGCCAATCTTATCAAAGGTGTTTGAAAGAAACTAAAATCCCTCATTCCGCACGATTTCTACCTTCTGCAAAAAAGCTACATATCGGACTTCTACGTAAAATTCAAAGATACCTATTCTTCAATAACGTATATAAATGCAGATATACCCCAAGGGAACGTTTTGGGACCTCTTCTATATGTGCTCTTTACCAATGATATACCTCAACCGGATGAGCCATCTTCCATGATTGCAACTTTTGCAGACGACACTATCCTTTTGTACGCCCATAATTATCTAACTGTAGCTACCACAAATTTTCAAAGTATCCTCAATACCATAACTAACTGGTTCGATAAATGGGCTATAACAATTAATGGCAGTAAAACAACTCAAGTGATTTTTACAACAAAACGAGCTTTCCAACCCATCCCTTTAAAAATAAACCATGTTGACATACCCATTGAAAAATCCGCCAAATACTTGGGTATCTACTTAGATTGCAAACTAACATGGAAGATGCATATTGAAAAAAATGTAATCAAATAAAAGAGAAATGCATTTGAGCATATTATACATTATAATAATTAAATTATTATCGGTAAACCCTAAAAATACTAGGCAAATATTCTAGTTTGTTATAATTGAAAAAGAATACACTCATTCGAAATTTATTGTGTAGGAAAGGAGCACTAGTTAAATTAGATTGGTATAAAAAACCCATGGCTTCTGGTGATTAAGTCTTCCATGACAAAAATATAATAACTATAAAAGAAACATTAATAAAGAACAATTTTCCGATGACAGTAATTGAAAACCTCATACAAAGATACTGCAATGGAGGATCAGGAAGATCAGAAAATGACAAAAGGCAGTACAAGTCATTAGTTTACATTCCAGGACTGTCAAATAAGTTTAACAAAGAAAAGGTCCGAATAGCACTTAAGATTATTTAACAAATAAGTCTTTGTTCACTAATATGAAATGTGCAATAAAAAAGACGAGCGATCTAACGTAATTTATAGTGTACCTTTTGGAGGAGACGGGTCCAATATATGCAATCAAGTATATGTTGGTACGACGAAATATAAATTAAAACAAGGATTTCCGCACATAAATCGGACCATCATTGCCGCAGACTTAAAGACCACAAAACGGCACTTGAGGCTCACTGTGCGAACACTGGTCACTCTCCTGATTTTGAAGCTGTTGACATTTTACCGCAAGAGAGTAATTATGGCAAGCGGTA
This sequence comes from Leucophenga maculata, assembly GCA_035044805.1. Lineage (NCBI taxonomy): Eukaryota > Metazoa > Arthropoda > Insecta > Diptera > Drosophilidae > Leucophenga > Leucophenga maculata. The sequence continues at coordinate 187 of JAWNNP010002935.1, read as the reverse complement.
CTTACTAGAAGTGCTGCACATAATCAAAACACCAGCTGATAAAACAGATACTGAAAAGTTTGCGCGTATATATCGTCAGTTTTGCCATAAGAATAATTAGTATAATACTCCACGCCTAAGGAGACGGATTAACCGCTGTTCGCGTGTAAAATGTATGTAGGGTATGCGTAGTATTAGTAATTCTGTT
>JAWNNP010002933.1:0-31571 GCA_035044805.1 Leucophenga maculata | reverse complement strand
TAAAGTGGCGGGTCCCAAGCCCAGCGCAGCAACCCCTTTTTAAAGGAGAGGGGGCCCTTTCGCCTTCTCACGTTAGCTCACCTCTGAACGGATGTTCAGAGGCTACCCAGGAGATACGTGTCCTAACGGACGTGTGAGTTGCTTGGACAGTTTGACACAAGAATCATTGTTGGCCATTCCCAGGTGAATGGCAGTCAACAATTTTCCACACAATGTGCACTTGAGCAAACGAGTCCCAATCTCATTAAAGTTGGTGCATACTCTTAAACAACTCTTCGTCACCGGCCTTGAATAACTCAACTGGCAGCCCATCAGAAGCTGCCGCTTAGTTTTTTTTTGTCAGCCCTTTAATAACCGAATCGACGTTGGTTGTATACCTTGTTAAAATAAACAAGGTAAGAGTCCACTCACTTTCTTCTTCTTCGTTTGTTTTCAACTACAAGTTGTTGTTGGCTTCTCTCTCTTTGGCTCATTCTGCCTCTCTCAAAATTTATGTCACCGAGTGAACGCTTACGCTCCTACCTTGTTAAATATACCCTGGTTGGTTGTGACAAAACGATACTGCCGAACCACAGCGGCCAAAGATAGGAAGACAGAAGTAGCCTCAAAAACAAATAAAAATTATACATTAAAAAACAAAAAGAAACATAATCGAGAAGAAAAAAACGGAAAACAAGTAAAACGATACACATTAAAAAATAGCGGCGCAGGCGAATGGTTTTAAATGTACCTACGTACCCTTTAATACAATCAACAACACTGACAAAAAGCAAGCGAGGAAGCGCACAGACGTTTCACGTACTCACACAAACATCGGCGTTCGCAACAACAAATATACACATCAACAGTTACTACCGTAGCGCAACAGCGAAATGAGAATATGCGTATGCAAACATGTGGAACAAGTACTCACGTTGACCTATATAGTCGACAACAACAAATCTATGCAGACATAGAAGCGAACATATCGTTCTAAGGTGTATACAAAAGCGCGTCTGACGAGAGCATATCGACGATCAACGATTAACAACAACGTGACTGCAAGCGCTCAAAAACCAACCACAGTCCGATAAATGCATGGAGAGATGCTGAATACATGAAATCGGAAGGAACTGATACGAAAACGTAATTTCAATGTTTGAGCCGGGGACAGTACATTCTGGACGGTCGAAACCAACAGTGAGCAGCAACAGACAAAACACTACAACGGCGGTAAAAGAAGAAACAGAAGCAAGGTTAGCATCCGAGAACAACAACAATGGCAGAATCAACAATTAATTTTTCTAGCCTATTAAGAGGCGGTGAAGCACACAATATCGCTGATAGAGAACCGACACCGGAACCACAAGTGAATGATGTCACTAATGTAGAGCACCTGGACTATAATGGTTCGATGAGGTTGTTAAAAATCTGATATATAACAAAATGGCGGGATATGATGCGGCTCCAGCTGAGTTATTCAATACAGGCTACGTAGAGTTGGTCAGGAGTATCTACCAACTTTTATGCAAGATATGGTCCGATGAACGCATACCCAATGACTGGAATCTCAGTGTTCTTTGTCCTATCTTTAGGAAAGGATACCCCTCTTGCGCGTATTATGTAAAAGGCTGAAGCAATATAAGGATTTACTGATTGGAAATTATCAGTGTGGCTTCTGACCAAAATGGATGACCAGTGACCAAATATTAGGTTAAAATAAACCAGCTGTTCACTTTATCCGATTGGACGAAAGAGCTCCAGCACGCATGGTTTCAATGGGAGGCCCAAACTTCGTTGATGGCCCTCGTAATGGACGACCGGAGACGCGTTGGAATTACCAGATATGGTCATAGAGCGCAAAAGAGCACAGAATCTGGTACGCCTTTCAAAATGTTGCCCTGACTGAACTTGGGCCACTTAAGTAACTTAGTAAGATTAATTTTATTATTCATTATTTGTTCATAAAAAATGAGCAGTCCATATATCTATATTCTATCTCTTATAGGCTCTAAGCTCTCGACTTTCATACGGACAGCCACACATAGACTCTTCTTTGGTTTTTTTATCAATATTTCCTGATTGATTTCGTGAAATCAAATCTTATGGTATGCCTGGTAATTGTTTTTAGTTGTGAATGGTCTACAATAGGATAAGTAACACATTTTTTTTACTTTTAGTCTACCATAGCAAGAAACAATTAATTGACTGCTTTAAATTTAATGGGCTTTGAAAAAAAAGTTAAAAAAACTATTTGTATTACATGTTTCCCAAATTTCTCAACTATTTCTCAAAAAATCATCTTAACGTTGAAGAATGCTACTAGCTAAACTAGCAATTATAAACAGAAAAGAATGAATAATTTTGTTTGACTTTTGCCAATAATTTCCCTTAACGAGCCTCTTTAAGACGGTAGACGACTGCTAATATCGCAAGCAAAGTATCTTCGCTGCAGGCAAGAAAAAAGCGCATGAACACTGGCCAAATTTGTTGGGACACATATGAAGAGGAAGGTTGTACTCATCGACTTATCCGCAGCCTGAAAATGCATTTGCGCAAATCACATGGTTAAATAAACTTTCACTTTACCGTTTTTAACAGGCAAAAGCAAACGTGGCAGACCCAAAGTATTTATGTATATTATTGATCAGTATCAAAAGGCGAGACGTTAGATATGTACGTTTGTCTGTTCATATAAAAATTGAGATCTTAGAGACAACAGTGGATAGAGCATTCAAGTTTAGATATTTCGATTTATCCTACAGATTCCTGTATTCAGATAACTTCTATTTATTGAGTGTGCAAACTTTCTGAGTTTTTCTATGAACATTTATTTTTATTTTTTATTTTTATTGTTCTTGTTAATTTAGATAGAAACGCAAAATTTAATGAATCTTTCAAGATTCTGAAGACGATATTCCAACATTCCCTTCAAATAAATCTTTAGGAATCATTATATCAAATACTAGCTGTACCCGGCACGCTTTGCTGTGCCCAGTAAAAATTATTTTCGTCACACAATATATTCTCCTCCTACTCGACTCTAAGCACTTCTCTACTTTTTTCAGCAATATTTAAAACCGATAAACAAAATATCTTTTAAACTATGAAACTTTATTCTCTTTTCTTAACTTGATTACTTCATCCGATCCCATTAACATGTATACCAAATTTCATCCTTGTACTTCAAAGATATATTGAATATTTTGTATCGTCCGTATGGGGGGTGGGGTATAGCCCCCTCCGATTTTTACCAAACTTAACACGATTACTTTTCATGATCCCATTATCATGTGTAATAAACTTCGTCCCCATACCTCAAATGGATGCAAAGATATGTTGAAATTTGTTTATCACTTGTACATGTATACCAAATTTCGTCCCCGTACCTAAAATGGATGCAAAGATGTGTTGAATTTTGTTTATTGCTTGTATGGGGGTGGGGCATAGCCCCCTTCTCCCTCCACTAAACCTAGCCTATGTTACTCTGGGTGAATGTAGCTTTCCAATGGTGAAAGAATTTTTGAAATGGACACAGTAGTTTTTAAGTTACTCATTACAAACGTACAAATCTTTCCTCTTTATATAATAGTATAGATATAGATAGAGATTTTTTTTGTGAACTATTAGAATCTTTTGTTTTATTTAAAGTATTGTCCATCGCTATATCCATGGTGTTAAATGCTGCTCAGACAGGCTAACTTTGTCGTGTCTGAAGTAGTATTGAGTGTTGGATTCAATCTCATCAATTGTGTTCGGTTGACAGCTCTAGTAATGGTGACGATCATAATACACTTCTCCAAGCTGATCTCACCAAATACAGAAGAAGTATTTTCTTCCATGAATATAAGGTTAATAAGAGGATCCAGCTTTTTCAGCAAAGACTATTCGGTGCAGAAACCCCATCCGTATATACCTGGAAAACACTACGTCAGCTTATATGGAACCAGTTTTCCTTATTTTTCAAAAACTCCCAATAGTTTTAAAGAATTTGAAATTGCTTGTTAAGTCACACTTATTGTAAGTGCAAACTTTCCTTGCAATGAATTTTAATCCTCTATGTTAATTTCACCGTTTCTAAACTTATCGCACCACTAACGAAAACTTTGTTCACTTAAGGCAGAAATATTCGATGCGCCTTTGCCGCAGATATTTTCAAAAGTAAATTGTTAAAAACAACATATCTTCGCAATAAATTATATATATATATATATATATATATATATATATATATATATATATATATATATATATATATATATATATATATATATATATATATATAAATATATGACTCTCTGTCATTAATGGTGTTCTACAACTAACAATTTTAATCATATTGCCACACCAGTTTAAGGGCGAAATCATTTATTTTTAGCTGAAACTTACCGACAACCGAAAATATCATAGTATATCCAACAGGTGGAGTAGTAGATACTTGACATTCATAAGTTCCCGAATCTCTTATCTGTGGAAATTTTATCTGAAATGGAAATTTTTTTACTTTTTATGGAAGTTCAGAATTATATAAAGCTACGACTAGGGATATTGGCAATCTTCTATGAATATGGATGAATTAATTAATTAATTACAGAATTTAGGTCAAAAACATAATGATTAAAGATTTGTTGGTAATGTAAGTGGTATCTTCTGTTTATAAAAAATCTACATATTTTCTAACCAATATTTCAAAGATTTTGGGAGAAAGAGAAAGGCGTATACGAGGTTTGGTTAAAATTAGAATTTTTTGAACACTACGCACATATACAGACAGACAGATGGAAAACAAATCGCATTTTTCGGCTAATCACATATTCATATAAGTATTCTTTATGGAGTGTCTGATGCTTCATTTCCAATGAAAGATTTTAAAGAAAAATAGGTAATAATTTAATGTTTCGTTATGTATCATTCTAACAAAATTTGTGTTTTGAAAGAAGTACAATTTACATAAAAAGGAATAGCAGAGTTTAAATATCTAAACTGAACGCTATAATAGTTATACTGTATATAAAAGACATGTCCGTCTGTTTAATTTACAATCAGATCAAATCTAAGAACTATAATCAAATTTGATAGTAACCTAATATTTTAACAATAAAAACAGTAAGAGGATTCAAGATGTAACATAATAACTAATGATTTGAAATGATATGACATATAATTTCAAATGAAATAATGATTTGAAATAAAGAAAAAAGAATTTACTGCAAATTAAATAGTGCGGTGTGGACCGGTTAGGCTAATCGAAAGGGTAATTCTTTTGAGTCTGAACGGAATATTTAAGTTTAGAAGGTCAGAAACCAAATCGTTTGGATGAAGGTTCAGTCTTCCAAGATAGTTGTTGCTGAAACGAGCAATTTCTTCTACAACCGTTAAGATTCCAAGATCTCTGTGTATGTTATCATTTCAAATGTGCCATGGTGCGTCAGTGATCTTGCAATATTTAATCAAATACTGAACTGTTTTGTATTTAGAGTGTAATGGTTGAATTTCAACAACTGTGCGAACTCAAGTTTAGAATATTAGTTATCTATTTAAAAACGGTTTAACAGGAAAGATTTGCATACATTTGCTTTAGTTTTAAGGCTAAAAAGTGAAAAATAAGAAATTAGTTTAAAAATTAAAAAAAACATTTTATTTTTTGGCAATGTGGACTAAAAAGTAAAAAAAATTGTTTAATAGAAATATTTTCAAAAGCAGCGTCAGGATGAATTCAAGAATTAAGTGATCGACTAAAATCCTCTATAGTAAGGTACAGAGTTGAACGTTTTATAATATATACAATTTATTATTTTACCTTTAGAGACCAATCTCCAGTTTGTTTATTGTAAATTGAACTAAAACGTTGGTCAGATGTGTATGTACTTTCCCCTACTGTAAGGAGGTGTAGATCTCTATGCCGTATCCATGACACCTAAAAAAAAAATGTGATGCCTATATATAAAAATAATATAAAACTTTATATATAAAAATAATCTACATATGTATGTAGACTAAAAATAGCAAATGTAGTCAATCCATAAATGTACATACATACTAGCTTAGCTTGCGCGAAGTTGTATACTGAAATTATGTGACTTGTGTTGTTATAATTTATTACGTTTATAGAAAATTCTCCATTTCACGAATAAGAAAAATCGCTGTTTATACGATATTTGCAATTTCTTGAAATGTTCTCAAAGTTGCCACTTTTAAACAAGTAAAAATAAAATAGCAAAAATGTTCAAATTAATTTATATTTAAATATTAAATACTATCATATTTTGCAGTGGAATCCAAAAAATGATAAATTTACCGCAGTTGTGTCGTTTCCGTTCTTGGAAAATAAAAACAAAAGAAAGTTTACTCCAAATTAAATTTGGTGCCTACAGAGTCTCATACAATTCACATTTGCTATACATCACAACTATAAGGTACAACGACGGATGAAATACATAAAATAGAAATATATACACGAAATGTTTTCATGATAAGCTACATTTCATGAAATAGAGTTTATATTTTTTTACTCTCCATGAAAGGTTTTCATGAATAACGTCATCGTATAATCGAACTAATTGTCTTTCATTGAATTGTATGACTTGCATATAATATCAGGTATATATGTATATAGTTCTCTGCTTGTGGAAAACGTAATTTATTCGAGACTGTTTCGATTTTTATGGGAAAATGTACGAAATTTTAAATATTTCGTGATGGATTCTCGACGTGTCCGAAATAATTTGATGATAAACAAGTACATTATGTGGTCTAATAAGCGATTTAGGACCGTTTTCTGATCTTCCTATTTTTGCCTACATCGAAATCCACCTAGATTTGCAATTTCATGTACTTGGTTTTCTGAAGTACATGGATTTATCCTACTAATATTATAAATGCGAAAGTTTGTATGTATGTATGGATGTATGGATTTTCCTCTCTTGTGGCTAAACCACCCAACCAATTCGTCTGAGTTTTGGTATAGAGATAGTTGGGATGATGGAAAAGAACATAGGCTACGTTTTGACAAAATCGGAGGGGGCGTTGCCCCACCCCCATATAAGCGACAATCAAAATTTGTCATATCTTTGCATCCATTTAAGGTACAGAGATGAAATTTGGTATACATGTTAAGAGGATGAGGAGAAGTCAACCTGTTAAGTTTGGACAAAATCGGAGGGGCGATGCCTCACCCCTTATATAAGCGACAATCAAAATTTGTCATATCTTTGCATCCATTTAAGGTACAGAGATGAAATTCGGTGTACATGTTAAGAGGATGAGGAGACGTCAACCTGTTAAGTTTGGACAAAATCGGAGGGAGCGTTGCCGCACCCCGCATATAAGCGACAAAAAAAAATTGTCATGTCTTTGCATCCATTTAAGGTAAAGAGATGAGATTTGGTATACATGTTAAGAGGATCATGAGACGTCAACCTGTTAAGTTTGGTCAAAATTAGAGGGGCGGTATACCACCCCCCGCATAGTTTCACAAATGAGGCAAAATATGAAAAGTAATTAGACATGCTACTTTTTATCGGAAGATTCGCGGACAAAGTCGCGGGTAAAAGCTAGTAAGTTCATAAATTGCAAGAGTGGTGATAAAGTTGGCAATGCGACAATTATTGGTTGGCAATATGTGTTAAAACGTGACGAGACTGCTCACAGCTGATTATTGTTTTAATTTATTTTCTATTTTTGCATTTATTTTTATGGAGGGCAATGACATTTATATAGTCTGCTCAGAAATACTTGCAAGTTACTGCACATAGAGCGTTCTTGAAATATTTTTTATATTTTTAATATAAATTCGACAATTGAAATTTAACAGTTATTAGCAGCAGCTGATTGATGTTCAGTGCTGCCATAAGTGCCCATGCGTACTGAAGGTGGCAGTGCTGTAGATGGATATGAAAACCCGTGAATTTCAACCTCATTGATTTCATATCCAGCTAGTTGTAAATACGTGAGTTTAGGAAAATCATTTTTATAAAATCTAGTAGAATTATAAAACAATGAAGATCAGAAAACGCCCCTAAGTGTAGAATAGGCAAAATTAATTCAATAGTTCGCCAAAAAGCGTCACCTGACAAATATACAGAAGTTTTACGATAAGAATAATCTGGACCAAACCGAAATACTTTTGCTGAATATCTTAAATAATAGGGGTGGAAGTTAAGTATAGCCCATATTTAATCGACTTTTTACCTCACAACGAATTTGTGGTTACCGACCACATAATCGGGTAAACTGATATATTTAGGTTCTATCCCATCCACACCCTCTGTACTAAGTAGAGTAGGATGGAACTAGGCGCTTATTTTGGGGTTTTGAGTATTCCAACAGTTATGTACCCGACAATACTAGTGCGACTTTCGCTTTCCTGCTTAGATTCTTGGCTCACGCTTACAAAATGATTCGTGAAGTCCATCTTTATGGGAAAATGCTAATATTAATAATGAATTCCTCTCAAAGCAATTCTTCTTATGAGTAATTAATCTAATCATGTCAGCCTTGCGAGTGTTGTTCCCTCTTGTGGTCGTGATAACATCTTATGTTAGTATATCTTCATTTATACCTCAAAATTTAATTGGGGGAGTCTCAATCCCGTAAGGAACACTTGCACACAAATAAAAATGAAAAGAAAACTCTTCATAAAATAATTGTATGCTAGAGATTTACAACAAGCGATTTGAGCTCAGCAACAATGGATGTTGCCCTGTTTGTGATGAATCACCACCCATTTATTCAACTGTCCCTCACAATAAAATGCTGGTAACGTATGGTACCGTCCAATAGAGATGTCATCGATCCTAGAACATTATATATGGGTTTTTTTTTTTGTTTAATATTTTTCTATATAATTTTTTTATCATGTTTAATATTTATATATCAATATTGTCAGTGTTCTGATTTAATACGCCTCTCAAAAACATCTTGAAAATAAAATGTTTTTTAGCAGATTCGATCTTGACCAATCTACATTCAAACAATTAATCATGTCATATGTTTAAATTAATAAATTATCATTTAACTAAATCAACTCGCAAAACATTAGCTGAATTTGGCATTCATTGCGGACAGCAATAGAGTCTTGCGTTTCGCTGGTGCCACAAAGTTTAAAGATTGTAAAAAGTGAATTTCGAACTTAGTTTTTAAGAACATATGATGCTGCTGTTTGTGTTATAACTTATTTTAACTGTAAGCAATAGTGTATTTTTTGAGCATTTAGTGACACAATTGGCGACTATTTTACTTCGGTCAGGTAGCAATGAAGCAAAGAGGAGGAACTAAAAATCAGTAAAAATGTAAATAAATTGAAATTCTTCCTTAGCTCTTTTATTGCAAAGAGCCTTGCAAAAGCATTTTTTATCAAACGCTTTAACAATATGCAATTTTTTATTGCAATGCACGGCGAATTGCTTGTTTAAAGATTGTTTTTTTTTTTTTTTTTTTTGATTTTTTTATTTTATTGTCCAGAATCAGTCTGCATAATATACCATAACAGGGCAGGTGGCTTAACAATTAACATAGCCGAGCTCAATCTATTAAATAGAGCTATACATTACATGTTATACATTTTATATACATTTTTTATACATTTTTTTTGTTTTTTTTTTTTTATATAAGTATTTACATTTTATTTAGGTTGGGTATTGACGTCTTTTTAAGCGGCTTATGGGGCGTTCTTCAGCAAGATGCCTAGCTAGCCTATTCATGTGGGCTCTCAGCCTGTCGCTATATCTGCTAGTATGACGATTTATTTGGAGCTCTACGGTCTCCAAGTTCAGATCTCGGTGGAGAGTAGACCCTCGAACGTACCAGCCACAATCCGTGATAAGCCGCAGGGCTTTATTCTAAAGCGTCTGTACGCGCTTACGATTCGTCGCTGCAGCCAGTCCCCAAATCTGGATCCCATAGCTCCAGGTGGGCACAACAATAGCCTTGTAAATCGCCCTTTTACATCTTAGGGGCAGTTTGGACCTACTACACAGCATCCAGTTTAGACGCGCCATCTTGTACCTGCAGTTTGATATCGTAGCGCTTATGTGCGATCTAAACGTTAGGCGCTTGTCCAGTATTACACCTAAATACTTTGCCTCCTCGTCAACCTGAAGACTTACATTGTCTAGTTGGACGGCTGGCACCTGGTCCCTGCGCAATGTGTAGCAAACATTTTAACATTTTCTAGGGTTCAGTTTGATGTTCCACCTGCGAGCCCAGCTCTCAAGCAGGTGGAGGTACGCCTGAACACCAGAAGCTGCTTCACACACGCTTGAATCCGAGAGTAGAAAGCAAATATCGTCCGCATATGAGGCGATTAGTGATTTGCCTCTGTAGATGACTGGAGGGATTGGCACATCTGCGGTGAAAATGTTATATAGAAGTGGGCCAAGCACACTTCCTTGTGGAACACCAGCTGCCATCGTATGTGGGAGGGAGATTGAGGTTCTCACTTTAATTTGGAATTGCACATCAACAAAGACCCCGTTGCAGTACTCTTTGTTATCAAATGCCTTAAGGATATGATTCACCACCCTGTGAATCTGCTCAACAGCGCCATGTCCTTCCCTGAAGCCAAATTGGTGGATTGGCAAGATTTCACCAAGATCCACACGCCTGAAAAGCCGTAATACAATAAGCCTCTCAAGCACCTTGGAGAGAGAAGGGAGAAGGCTGATTGGTCGGTACGACTCAGGATCGTCCTCCGGCTTACCGGGTTTATGGATCATCAGAACACTTGTCAGCCTCCAGCTGACCGGGTAGTATTGCATCCTCAGTATTGCGTTAAAAATTGATACAATAAAGATAATCGCACGCTTCGGCAGAGCCTTTAGGGTGATGTGACATATCCTGTCAGGCCCCGGGGATTTCTTCTTTGGCAGACGTTTTATAGCATCGACTACCTCCTCTACTCTTATAGGCGTGATAGGCAGGTCCATCTGTAAGGGTGTATCCAGAGCCCTTTCCGTTTCCATAACCTCTTCGTCAGATGCTGTGTTGAAAGGCAGAAACCGGTTCTCCAGGTGTAGGACGAAAGTTTCTGCATTCTCCTCATCTGACCTGCATACTTCACCTGATGCTTTTTTAATCGGCACATGTCTCAACGGCTGTCGCTTTAGGGACCTATTAGCCTTCCACAGAGAGTATCCTGAGTCGATTGTATAATCCATTGCTTCGAGTTTCCTCACAAAAAACTCATCTCTCTGGGTCTTAAGCCTCTCTTTTAGAAGCCGACTAGTGTGTTGCCACAAAGCACTATCCTCTGCAAGGTGGGTGCGAATAAATCTCCGACGCTGCTGTCTCTTAAGCCGAATTAGTTTCCTTGTCTCCCCATCAAGACAATAGAGAGTTGAAGGACCCGAATCGCTAACAGCAGAACCCGACAGTGCTGCAGCAGTATGTATCTCCTGAGATGTCCTCAGCTCCACATTTAAATGGATCAACTCGTCGAGCTTCCTTTGAAACCTCGGAATAGATGAGCGTCTAGAGAGAAGACTGTATTGAGGCACAACAGCTGTGTATTGGGTATGGATATCAATAATTAGCGCCAGATGGTCACTATGAAGCTCCCAGTTATTCGTTATTTTTATCAGACGATCAGGAATGCCTTGGTATAGAGCAAAGTCTAAACAGGATGGACTTCCTCTTAGACTGAAAGGGTAGCGAGTCGGAGAGCCAGTCGACAGTACTTTCGCTCTGTGAGAGGCTAGGCATCTAGCTAATAGATTGCCTCTAAGAGGCTAAGCATCTAGCTAATAGATTGCCTCTAGAGTTGCTGTTGCGATCACCCCACATCCAGTGCCGAGCGTTCCAATCTCCACCAATTAAAGACTTTCTTCCTACAGAATTAAGTATAACGTTGAAATCGTTAAGCTCAGTCCTGTAGTTTGGCTGAATATATATTGCGCCTAATTCCAGCACGCCTAATGTAGTGTCCACACTCACGGAGGCAAACTGAAATGATCGATTGGCAATGGTGACTAACGGGTAGTGCTTAACAGAATTTTTTACTAGTACTGCAACACCTCCTCCAACCCAAGTTAGCTGCGAAGTAATCGCTTGGTAAGACTGATAGCCAAACACTCTTAGTGTTGTATTGTTAGGTAATCTAGTCTCATTTAATAAAATAACGTCAATGTTATTGTTGTGGGCAAAAAGTTCGAGCTCTGATACTCTTCCTCTAATGCCGTTGGCATTCCATATCAGAACGCGAAGGGAACTCATTTTGATGCCACTGCGGTAAGGAGATTGAGAATCTGCATCTGCATCTCAATTAGTTTTTCCATGAGTTTGGACATGTTTCTTATCTCTGATAGTAGCTCTGCTGAATCGCTTAGCTCTTGGCTATTTTGTTGTTGCTGATATATCTGTTGCAATTGTTGTCGCTCTAATCGAATTTGAGCTGGCCCCGCAGGACTTTGTACAGTATTGTAACCGCTAACCATTTTAGCGTAGCTAACATTGTTTGTTGATGTAGAGGTGTTAGGCTTCAAAATTGGCTGTTGATCACATACAGACCATTGTTGAGGTTTGTAACTCTTATTTTGCCGTCAGGATAGAGAGCTGTTATTGAGCAGAGGCCAATTATCTTGATTCGTAAGCAAATTTGAATTTGTGTTGCTACCACCAAGGTTCAGCTTTGAAAGACGTTTATTGGCAGAATTGACTCCTGCACCAGATTTGCCAAAGTATTTCTGATACCACTGACAGCCTTTGTATGTTGCAGGATGGTTACCATCGCAATGTGCACAGGTAGGGGGGGCGTCGTCAGGCCTTACACATTCAGACGATCTGTGTTGTTCACCGCACCGAACGCATCTAGGCTGTTTTCGGCAGTAACGGGCAGTGTGCCCATAGTCCTGGCAGCGACTACATTGGGCTATAGCATTTCGCTTGCGCATTGGTTCAATTACCACTCTTTGTCCACACAACAGGTTGATTTCAAAAACTTTATTGTTGTTGGCTGCTGACTCAATATTCAGGAAAAATATATTTAAAGGTTCGTGTGTCTTATTTTTTGGGCTGGTCGTCTTGAAGCTGATAGCTGTAAAACTGGACTTTGAGCTCATCCAGTCGTTTTACAATGTTCCTATACGTGGCCACTTCATTAGCATATATGCGTATAGTTCTGCCCATATTATTGGCAATGACATATTCACTAGCATTAGCCACAGGAGCAATGGCAGTCTTATGGTCCTTGAGATCAGTAATATCTGAAAGCACTATAGGAGGAGGCTTCTTGCTTGAGATCTTTGCTGCTGAATTTGCGTCTGGCGTGTTTGTTTTCACTGAGGAAACGTCAGCTGATTGGATATTATGTTGACTTCTCCCTTGGGTTGGGCGTATGTTAACAACGCTTTCTGCATTGGTACTAGCATTCTTCTTAACCATTAATTCCCTTTTAGAATTAATTGAGTTGGTTTCTGGGTGGTCGTCAATTTCATCGACCACCATATCAGCCAGTTCAGCGAATCTGTTATTTGATAATTCGCTGCCCATGTCTTGAGGTGAAGCTCGGTTGTTAATCCGTTTAGCAGTAGTGGAAGCAGAATTAAGGTTCTTCCTCTTCTTTATTCTACTACAACCCAGCTGTGGACCATTAATAAGACGGGTAGCGGTGGCGATAGCTTCATCAATCACTTGCGTAGGTGATTCTATTGGATGAGTTGAGGTTGTCGTCTGGAGAATAGGGTTGCTTTCCACTACGTTATGGGGAGCAACGTTTAAGGCATTTATAAGTGGGGCCGTGATTGAGCCTCCCATAGACGAATATGACACACAGCAAGAAGTCGATAGTGTTGAATCTACAAATGTCACTGCTGTGGTCAGCTGAACATCTGTTGTCTTGACTGCAAGGTCCCTCAACGATTCATTGCTGAGATCACCACGGGCTATACCTGCAGTTTCGTAACTTTGTTGAAAATTCATGGCGTACTAGCAATTTCCGACGATTATCTGGTACTGCCTAAAAGTATGTAATGAAGGATATAAGGCTACTAAAATTATGCAGTATCAATTTTGTAGCTTTTTATCCTTGGGCTTCAACCTCTTTGTTGGAGCTTTCTTTCCGTGGACTTCAACCAATCAGCAAGAGCTTTTCTGCGATTGCTCAGCTGATTACCATGCGGTCCCCGGCTGGCGGCCGGAGCCTCACTTTGCAATTACACTTTCTAAAATTATTATTATTTGCACAATTGCACAGTATTTCCACTACACCGTGACTTTTCCCAGACACTGCAAAACAAATGTGCCACGTTGTGGATTTAGTCTATTTTACACACAATTTATTTGATCGATTTACAATTGTTCGATTATACGTTCCGCGCAGGCGTGTGTCACCTCCGAAAGCGCACACAGTACTAGTTTAAAGATTGTAAAAAGTGAATTTCGAACTTAGTTTTTAAGAACATAGGATGCTGCTGTTTGTGTTATAACTTATTTTAACTGTAAGCAATAGTGTATTTTTTGAGCATTTAGTGACACAATTGGCGACTATTTTACTTCGGTCAGGTGGCAATGAAGCGAAGAGGAGGAACAATAAATCAGTAAATAAATTGAAATTCTTCCTTAGCTCTTTTATTGCAAAGAGCCTTGCAAAAGCATTTTTTATCAAACGCTTTAACAATATGCAATTTTTTATTGCAATGCACGGCGATTTGCTTGTTTACATTTTGAGAAACAATTTACTTTCCAAAGTAAAAGGGCGCAAAACTGCTAGAGTTACCAAGTATGTTTTTTTAGTTTGGTGGGCAACAAACTCTAATTTATTTTTGCTTGTAAACAGCAAAAATAAATTCACATTATTAAATTAATTTGCATTTAACTAAATTTCATTTGGAAATATGCATTTGCCACCAAAAACAAACCATAATAATGCATAAATAACATGTTCGAAACAGTTTAAAATCGCGCGGAGTTCTGTGGCATATAAAATAAAAATATAAAATTAAACAACAAAAATAAATTTTAATCATGAGTGCGTCTCATGCTCAAAATTTGAAGACACCACTTCAAACCACAACAAATGGAAACGCCTATTACTCATTTGTATCCCAACAAAACAATAATGATTCCAACACCAACGTAACAACCAATGAATCCAGAGCAAGATCTTGTTCTCCTGCTCTCTTGAGTGGAAGAGATGCCGATGAAAACTGTTCAATACCATGGAAACAGCAGTGCGCTTCACCAACAACTCCTCTCTCTACGTTCCCGCTACTAACGTCAACAACAACTCCAGCTGCTTCAACTACTGCTTTCTCTACACTTCCACTTACAATGACAACAACAACAAGCACTACAACCGTCGCATCGAATGCAACAACTACAACAGCCTGCTCTCTGGCCGCGGTAATTACATCTGTAACGGATACAAAAACTACACTAACAACACCAAACACGCAAGTACAAAGTTCAATAAAAAATATAAACACATTGAACAATAACAACAACAATGAATCGAATTTAAAGTCAGGACGCGACAAGCAGTCTCCAATAGAGATGGCATCGATCCTAGAACATTATATATGGGTTTTTTTTTTGTTTAATATTTTTCTATATAATTTTTTTATCATGTTCAATATTTATATATCAATATTGTCAGTGTTCTGATTTAATACGCCTCTCAAAAACATCTTGAAAATAAAATGTTTTTTAGCAGATTCGATCTTGACCAATCCAATTAATCAATTATTATTTAACTAAATCAACTCGCAAAACATTAGCTGAATTTGGCATTCATTGCGGACAGCAATAGAGTCTTGCGTTTCGCTGGTGCCACAAAGTTTAAAGATTGTAAAAAGTGAATTTCGAACTTAGTTTTTAAGAACATAGGATGCTGCTGTTTGTGTTATAACTTATTTTAACTGTAAGCAATAGTGTATTTTTTGAGCATTTAGTGACACAATTGGCGACTATTTTACTTCGGACAGGTGGCAATGAAGCGAAGAGGAGGAAATTGAAATTCTTCCTTAGCTCTTTTATTGCAAAGAGCCTTGCAAAAGCATTTTTTATCAAACGCTTTAACAATATGCAATTTTTTATTGCAATGCACGGCGAATTGCTTGTTTACATTTTGAGAAACAATTTACTTTCCAAAGTAAAAGGGCGCAAAACTGCTAGAGTTACCAAGTATGTTTTTTTAGTTTGGTAGGCAACAAACTCTAATTTATTTTTGCTTGTAAACAGCAAAAATAAATTCACATTATTAAATTAATTTGCATTTAACTAAATTTCATTTGGAAATATGCATTTGCCACCAAAAACAAACCATAATAATGCATAAATAACATGTTCGAAACAGTTTAAAATCGCGCGGAGTTCTGTGGCATGGTTTAAATTTCTTAGCGGTTTGGCAAAACACGTGAAACAAAAAAACTAGTGTTTTCTGTGGCATGCCTGTATTGTGACGATGGCCGAGGACATCACACAACAATACTTCCGCACCACAACGCAAAGGTTTGCGCTGGACCTGCAATGAATGTAGATCGACGGAAACCGAGATCTTTACATTCATGAAGCAGACTCGAGATGGCTTCACAAATCTCAAGCGCGATTTTAAGGCTATGTCAGACAAGTTTCTTAAACTAGAAAAATGTTTTAGTGATATGAAATTTCTGAATTCCTCGCCTAAGCGTAAGAAGAGGAATTCACCAAAGGCAAAGCCGGCCTTAACCGTAACTATCTCCCCACCTGTTGAGGCGGTAACTCCGACTGTTCCGATAGTGACGCCGATTTTTGCTACTCCAATAGCAAATTTCGAGGAAAACTCTGAGAGGTCTTCAGCTGAAATGAGGTCAGAACTCTCTAAGGAAAGTCAATTTGTAACCGGTGACATTCCAAGTATCGTTGTCAATCGAACGACTACGCCGATTTCTTCGTCATCTGTGAAGCAACTTGTTGTTGCCATGAATGTTGATGGGGCAACAGTACGTGCTGACCCTTCTATTGTTCAGTCTACTCCGATTGCACCGAATCCGACTGGTCTTACTGTGGTTGCTCCGCGTAAGTCAATATTCATCTCTTGTCTTACAGCAACCACCACTGAAGCTGATATTAAGAATTACATTAATTCGCAGCTTGATTTTACCCCTAACGTTTCGGTTTCGAAATTTAATTTCAATTACACTCGCTCTATTTCTTCCTTTAAGGTGATAGTTCCGGTGTCGGTTTTCGATACTCTCCTGTCCGCTAGTTTTTGGCCGAAAGGCATTGTTGTTCATGAATACCTCTACAAAAATAAACGTGCTTCAGAGCAAAATGCTGTTGAATTGCCCAGTACTTCTAAAATATCAAAAAACTAAGTTCACTTTCTTTCCTTATTCACTATCAAAATGTGAGAGGGCTAAGGACTTACCTTAGAGATCTGTACCTTAAAAGTTTATCTGAGAGTGCTGACGTCATTGTTCTTACTGAAACATGGCTTCAATCTTATATCTTAAATTCTGAAATATTCTCTGACAACTTTGTTACATTTCGGAAAGATCGTCCTAATCGAAATGGTGGAGGTGTACTGATATCTGTTAAATCATCTCTGACGGCTGAAGAAATTTGAATTTTCAATATAGCTAACAAGTTTATTTGTGTTAAAATTTCATTTGAGATTTTAACATATACATTACGTGCTCATATATCCCTCCTTCTTCAGATATGAGTATTTACTTGCTTCACGCTACAGCTATTTCGTATATAGCTACACGTTTACATCATAAAGATCATATTATAGTTATGGGAGATTCCATTTTAATACCAAAGGCCAACAATGATTTTCTAGATAGCCTTCTTGATTTGTCTTTGCAACAATGTAACAACATTTGCAACATTTCAGGTCGGTTTCTGGATCTGGTATTTGTTGACAATGGTTTTAATATATCCGTTGAGAGAATACCTCCGGTAATATCACCAGAAGATAATTATCATCCTACTTTGCAGCTTTCTTTTCAGCTCGATAAAGTTCCTCGTGTGGGGAATGTTAAATCTTTTCAACATGTCAGATGTTTTAAGAAAACTGACTACGCCAAGTTAAATCAGTTGTTATTCAGTACTGATTGGACAATTTTCGAGGCTCGCAATGACGTTGAAGCGGCAATGAATATTTTCTATTCAACCGTTTTCAATTACTTTGACAGATGTATTCCTTATACAATTGTACCAAATTCAGCGAATAAGCTACCTTGGTTCTCTCGTAGCCTCAGTCGTTTAAAAAATATTAAATCTCGCCTTTTCAAAAAATACAAAGAAACCGGTTCCACTGTCGATTACAGTAAATTTTCTATTGCTCGCTCTAACTTTAACTCGTTAAATAAACAGTGCTACACTGCTTAGAGTCAAAAACAATGTGCGCAATAATCCTAAAAGCTTTTTCAAAATACAAGCGTAAAAATACAGCTTATCCCGCTAACTTTCGTTTTGATAGTAATGAAGCATCCTCTGATTCTGAGATATCGGATTTGTTTGCTTCTTTCTTTCGATCTACATGCACTAATTTTTCTTCTAGTCGTTCTGCATCTTATCCCTATGTTATCCCATCCTACGTTTTATATCATCTCCTGTAGTTACCGTATCTAATGTGCTAATTTCTCTTAAATCTATCAAATTTTCATGTCTCCCTGGTCCTGATAATATTCCTAGTTGTATACTAAAACAATGTGCTAGCTCTATTTGTGTTCCATTATCTCTTCTTTTTTCACTTTCTATAAGACAAAGCAAATTCCCAACTCTTTGGAAACAATCTTTTATTATCCCTTTACACAAGAAGGGCAATAAATCTGATTATATAGGTATTGCTAAATTAAGTGCTATACCTAAATTATTTGAACAAATTATCACTGATCAATTCCAACGATCGGTTATGTCATTGGTTAGTCCACTGCAACATGTTAAAGGAAGATCCATTTATACCAATCTTTTAGAATTCACTTCTATCATAAATAAAGGTTTTGTGTCTGGCCGACAGACCGATGTTACTGTTATACTTAGATTTACACATCCCTATATATATAACACATATATATTACACTTAAGATATAAAAGTAGTACAACACAATAAAGTAAGTCAGTCGTGTAGCTGACGCGAATAAGTAAAGAACATCCACGATAGTTTGGCGACGAGCGGAAACGAATTTGCGAAGTAGAAAAAAAAAAAATGAATTTGTACAGTAAAAGTTATTAACACATACAGTTTAAAAAAAAATGGCAACCAACAGTCAAAGTGTGACTGCAGAAAATAAAAATGTGGCGTTCTTCGCATTTGAACATTTTGACCAAAACAAAACTACATGGTCAAGATGGGTTAAAAGGTTCACGAACGCATTACAATTGTATGAGTGCCATGCAACAGAGTATCAACAACTGTTGTTGCACTTTATGGGCGCAAATACTTATAACATTCTGGCGGATAAAGTTTTACCTGTCGCGCCGAAGGATACATCATTTAAAGAAGTCGTGGACGCACTGGAAGAGCACTACAATCCAAAGCCGAACGAGCTAATGGAAAATTTTCGTGCGTCTACAGAAACAGGAAGAGTCATGTGCAGTATTCGGAATAAAATTACGAAAATTGGCAGTTGGATGCAATTTTGGTGAGCATCTAACAAAGGCATTACGAAACCAATTTGTTTTTGGTTTATACAACAAAAAAATTCAGCAGCGGCTACTTGAAAAAAAAAACGGTAAATTTTGATGACGCTACTAATACAGCTACAGCATAGGAATTGGCGGACAAAGGCAAAGACGAATTACAGCAAGGAGTAAGTGATTCGCGCAATACGGTAAATAAGGTGTGTGACAGAAACAACCAGAGCTACAAGAAAAAGGTGGGATACGCAGTACGATCATCATACAAAAGGGTAAATGCTAATGAGAGAAAATGTTTTAGATGCGGTAGCAGCATACATTTAGCGGATAAATGTAAGTTTATTGAGGCAGAAAGTCATTTTTGAAAAAAGAAGGGACATATACGTAAAATGTGTTTTAAAGAAAAGCAAAATCAAATGCATCAAATTACAGAAAAAGAAAATACAATTTCAAATTTACAAGATATAAACAAAATTGAAGAGAAAAGTGATGTATTGAATGTAAGCTCTAAAATAATGTACAAAATTAATGTAATGGTTAGAATTATCGATTTTGAAATTAACACTGGATCGCCGGTTTCTATCATGAATTTAGATGATGCAAAGAAGTGTTTACCTAATCTTAAAGTATATAAGTCAAATGTCGAGTTTACAAGCTATTGCTGCACAACACTTGAATGTTTGGGTTATGTATAAGATGTTACAGAGCGTAATTGCAAAGAAAATTTAAAACTTTACATTGTACGGTCAAACAGAAAACCCTTGTGTGGAAGAGAATGGTTACGTGTTATTAAACTTGATTAAACTGTTTTAAATAACAAAACAGAAAGTTTATGTGTTAATGCAATTCAACAATTTAATGAAAAAGAGTTGATAAGAAATACCCTACAGTGTTCTCAGAAACAATTGGTAAGATAAAAGACACGCAGGCTCGATTACATATCAAGGCAGATGTAGTACCAACATGCCTAAAGGCTAAAAAAGGGCCATTTCCCATATTGGAAGCAGTTAAGAAACAATTAGACAAGCAGAGAAGAGGGAATATTAGTAAAGGTTGAGTCAAGTGAATGGGCTACACCCATTGTAGTTGTACCAAAAAGAAATGGTGACGTACGAATTTGTGGAGATTATAAAGTGACATTAAATCCCGCATTATTGATTGACGAACACCCCCTTCCTACTATAGATGAATTGTTTAGTAAAATGTCTGGTGGTATGAAGATTACAAAAATAGATTTATCAAAAGCATATTTACAGCTTGAAATACAACCTGATGATAGACATCTATTGACTTTAAGTACACATAAAGGTCTGTATCAGCCTACAAGACTAATGTTCGGAGTTGCTTGCGTCCCAGCAAAGTGGCAACGACTCATGGAACAAGTACTGAGTGATATACCGGGAGTATCAGTCTTCCTAGACGATATTGAAATTGCAGCACCAGATGATGTAAATCATATACAGAAGTTTTAGCACGTTTAGAAAAGTTGAACATGCGAGTGAATTTAGAAAAATCCGAGTTCTTAAAAGAAAGTATTGAGCATTGTGGTTATGTGATTAACAGACAAGGCATACAGCGGATGAGTAGTAAAGTGGAGGCAATACAGAAAATGAATAAACCTTGTAGTAAAGATGAGGGACGCGCATTTATGGGTTTAATTAATTATTACGGAAGATTTGTGAAAAACTTAAGTTAGGTGAATAAATTATTGCGTAACGACGTTAAATTTGAGTTCACTAAGGATTGTGAAAAGGCTTTTGCAGAAATTAAAAAGCAAATGCAGTCGGATACGATATTAGCTCATTACGACCCTAAGCTACCAGCAGTCCTCGCAGTTGACGCAAGTCCAATGGCGTAGGAGCAGTTTTAAGTCATACATACGCAGATGGTTTAGAAAGACCAATACATTTTGCTTCACAAACTCTTAGTAATGTGCAGCAAAGATACTCACATATTGATAAAGAAGCCTATGCAGTAATATTCGGAGTAAAAAAATTCTATCAGTATTTATATGGCAAGAAATTCACACTAGTTACAGATAATAGAGCAATATCGCAAATATTGGCTCCAAACAAAACGTTGACTACACTATCTACAACCCGTATGCAGCATTATGCATTATATCTCGAACAATTTGAGTACGATATCAAATGTAAAAAGTCTAAAGACAATTTAAATGCAGATGCTACGTCACGTTTACCAGTAGAAAGAAATATACGTCATTGAAGAGGAAGTAGTGAAGAAATTTATTCAATAACGCATCTTCTCCACTGCAAAGTAGTTTTTGAACCTCCTCATAAAACGGTCAATCCCCCAATGCACAAATTGTCAAAAATATGGGCACACAAAAAATTACTGCTCGAGGGACGCTGTATGCGTTAAAAGTGCTGGCAAGCATAGCACATTAAACTGTACCATAACTCAGACGGAAGAGAAAACCCATATTAAATGTGCCCTTTGCGGGGAAAATCATACAGCAAATTATAAGGGCTGTATGGTTTATAAAAGCCTACAGATACAAAAATTCCCTAGTCTGCGTAAAAAACAGGTACCATCAACCCAAACCTCAAATCCGCCAACCACAGACAATAATATGGTAACGAACATTGCTTCAGGACTATCTTATGCAAGAGTGGTAACAATGGACAAAGCACACGATACAAAAAATCAAAATAATACATCACAAGCACCAACAACACAGAATGATGACGACCTATCAGAATTAAAAAGCATGATGAAACAATTAATCTCCCAGATGAGCAATATGATGAACATCGTGACGCTACTGTTGACTAAATTGGATGAACATAGATAAAATTTCAATAGGAATATGGAATGCAAACGGAATTACTCGCCATTTATTAGAATTAAAATCATTTCTCATTGACAAAGCAATTGACATCATGCTGATATCAGAGACGCACGCCACAGAAAAAACCTACATTAAAATACCAAATTATAAAGTTTTTTATACAAATCACCCTGACAACAGGGCCCACAGAGGAACCGCTATAATTGTAAAAAATGAAATGAAATGCATTGAACTTGACGGATTTAAAACTGACCACATCCAAGCGACCTCTATTGCCATTACAGATGCAATTGGCCAAACCACCCTATCAGCCGCTTACTTCTCTCCTAAACATAATAACACTAAAGTAGAATACCTAGACTATTTAAAATCGTTAGTAAATCGATTCTTAGCAGGTGGTGATTTTAACGCTAAGAACGCAATATGGGGATCTAGATTGACAAATGCCAAGGGAAGGCAACTACTTGACGCTATTAGACAAAACAACAGTCTATTTCTAAGCACAGGAGAACCAACATATTGGTCAAGTGATCCCAAAAAACTACCAGATTTAATTGATTTTTGCATATTTAAAAACATTCCCCCCACAAATGTAAAAATTACAACATGTCTAGAACTGTCATCGGATCACTCGCCACTCCTTTTGACACTCCTCGGTAAGCCAAATAAAATAACAACTACGAATCAGTATAATCACAAAACGGACTGGAACATGTTTCGACAAATATTAATAAGAAACATGAATCTCGACGTGTTACTCACATCGAATAATGAAATCGATTCAGCAATAGCACATCTGAACGACAGTATTGTTATGGCTGCCACACATTCGACGCCAAATTTGAATCCAAAATACATTAAGACCCTACCGAACCACATTAAAGAAAAAATTTTGCAAAAAAGAAGACTAAGGAAAAAATGGCAATCCACTAGACATCCTAGAGATAAAGCTGTATTAAATGAAGCAACGTATGAACTAAAAATATTATTGCAACAAGACAAGGACAAACAGCTTAAAAAATATTTGACAAAACTTGGTACAAAAATAGCAACAAACTACTCTCTATGGAAAGCCACAAAAAAATTTAACAAGTCTATAATTCATAAGCCCCCAATCAAGAAGCAAAATAACACGGGGGCAAGAACAAGCAAGGAGAAAGCGGATATTTTGGCACAACACTTTGAAAATAAATTTTCTAACAACATGGACAACTTAAATATCGAGGTCAATCATATGCTTCAGAACGAAAGCAGTGCCATACAAAGGACAACAATAACCGAAATAAAAAAACATATTAGTAAACTAAATGACAAGAAAACGCCTGGATAGGACCAGATCAGCGGAAAAATTCTTAAAGAACTTCCGGATATGACTTTAGCATACATACTTAATATTTTTAATGCGATACTTAGACTACAATACTTTCCAGTTCTCTGGAAAGTTGCACAGATAACACCTATTCCCAAACCGAATAAAGATGCGGCAAAGACGGGCTCCTACCGACCTATCAGCCTACTTCCAATTATATCAAAGATTTTTGAAAAAATCTTCTATACTCGACTAGAGCCAATCTTAACACAAAATAACACCATACCAAGCCAATAGTTTGGTTTTAGACGACGCCACTCAACAGTACAACAAATACACAGATAAATAAATAAAAAAATGGACGATATTGATAAGAAGAAATACTGTATAGCTGTTTGACATTGCAAAAGCATTTGACAAAATGTGGCACAAAGGGCTCCTACTCAAACTAAGCAATAAATTTCCACAAAATATATATAATCTAATTAAAAGTTATATTAATGACCGATACTTTTACATAAAATATGACGATGCATGTTCAAATGTCTTACCAATGACAGCGGGTGTACCCCAAGGAAGTGTACTTGGCCCATTACGCCAACAGACCAAGGGACAATGATAGCGACGTTCGCTGATGACACTGTTCTTATGGCTTCCGACAAAAATGAAAAAATAGCTACAAACACACTACAAGACATTATAACAAATACAATGAAATGGTTCGAAAAATGGGGAATTGAAAATAACAAAGAAAAAACGGTTCAAGTGGTATATACAAATAGGAAATCTAATAAATACCCACTTAAAATAAAGGACGAAGAAATCAAAATTAAAAACAATGCAAAATATCTAGGAATAACGATAGATGCTAAACTTATATGGAAACAACATATAACAAACAAACGACATGAAGTCAAAAATAAATTTCGACAACTTAACTGGCTTCTAGGGAAAAACTCTAAATTATCATTATACAATAAAAACCAAATATATAAAGCAATTATAATGCCGATATGGAAATACGGGATAGAAATTTGGGGAACAGCAAGCAAAACGAATTTACAAATTATTCAAAGGCCTCAGTCAAAAATGCTATGAATAATTACGAATGCTGATTGGTATGTTGCAAACAGGGACATTCATCGTGACCTAGGTATTGACACAGTGGCAGAAACCATTAAGAAATGCAGTCACCTCCACGTCAAACGATTGATAACGCATGAAAATTCACATATGCGTCAATTACCAGCAATAGAGACCCAAAATCGTAGACGACTTAACCGATTTACACCCACAGAGCTGGTATATCGATAGTTTTAACTTTTTCGCTTTAAATATAATATTATAATTATAATTTAATTTTAATGCAATCTGCGCCAATAATTGATACATATTATTTATGAATAATTAACGTTTCTTATTATTAATATATATATGGTCCTAGAACACTGGTTAGGGATTATACTTCATACAATGTAAATTAATTAAACCAATTACTAAATGTTAAGAAAACAGATTGTAAGTTTATTGGAAATAAAAAAAATAAAAAAAAAAAAAACTATTACAAGCAGATTTGAATTCGTTATACACTTGGTGTTTAACAAACATTCTTAATTTGAATATTTCTAAATGTAAATGCGTAACATTCCGTCGCAGATGTGCATAACCTTAGTAGGGAAATTTGTATAAATGATTTAGGGTCCAAATTAAGCTATAACAATCATATTGTGTGTATGGTTAATAAAGCTAAAGCTGTTCTTGGTTTTATTAAGCGGTGGTCTAAGGAATTTAATGACCCTTATACTACGAAACTTTTATACACATCATTTGTTCGTCCGATCTTGGAATTTGCATCATGTGTTTGGAACCCACATTATGTAATTCACCAAGATCATATCGAGTCTGTTCAAAAACTGTTTCTGTTATTCGCTCTCAGAAACCTCAATTGGTCTTCTGATATACATCTCCCCTCATATGTTGATCGGCTGAAACTTTTTGATCTTCCAACTCTATCTGCTCGACGGTCAATGTTCTCTGTCGTTTTCCTTCACAAGATTATTTGTGGGGAAGTCGATTCTCCTTATTTACTTCAATCTTTATCTTTAAATGTTCCCTCTCGCTTCACGCGAAACTATGTGCCTTTATGGTTGACATTTTGCACAACAAACTATGCTTGCCACGATTCTGTTCGGTCTCTCTGCTATACCTATAACAAATTTTCTTATCTGTTCTCCTACAATTCTTCTTTAAACTTTATAAAGAAATCTGTTCTCAATTCTAACCCTCAATAAATTGTAATTTCATTTGCCCATTTTCATCTTATGATTTGTAATTGCGACTTTTTGGACCACTCCATGTCTGTGAGTTGAGGCAAAGTCGGTCAACTGGGCGACCAAACAATAATCCTCCAACGGGTCTGAGTGGTCGTAACTTTAGCGATAAGGTAAAAATAAGATGTTTAGTGAGCAACTTAGCCTTGTAATATTTGTAATGCAAATGCTTAGATTTACGTAGTTGTAAATAAATAATAATAAATAATAAAAAAAAAATCAACACGATCCACTGCAAAATATATATTAACAAAATATAACACAAACAGAAAATAAACAAAACTATATGCTACCTAAAATAAATTACAGGCGCAGACAAATGCATATAAAATAACCACGCATCGCCCAATGAAATGAAAGACACCAACACAACGAATTCCAGGAAGAGTCAAACAATACTCTAATTAATACATTTGAAAATTTACGATATCGCACAACATTACCGGTGCGGATATTCATTGTCCATGCAGTAACTCAACTCAAAATATAAGCAGTAAGTACTACATTAAAGTCGGCGTTCATTGCAAATGAACATCCCGCTCTACTCAATAAAATAAGGCTGGTACATCTAATGTTACAACTATGGCTCAATAATTCAAAGATACTACAACCCTCCAGTTTTTTATCAATTTTTTCAAACTAGTAGTTCAAACTAGTAGTACGACGGCTGTCAAATTTAAACACATGTCATGGTTAGGGCTAACTAAAAATCCTATGGACATAGCACTAGTAGGGCCCTCTATGTGTCAGCCAGCGAACTTTTTAGCCGAACGGTTTGTAACTTATTCGAATAAACGTCGGAATTATCGCAAGGGAACCACTCATCTGGTCGGAACTAATGGTCTGCAAGAATGCACTCAAAACTATGTTTGTGTAACTCATCCTTAAAAGAAATGGTATGGAACTTGAGTGAGTGTGTGTATAAGATGAGTGATACAGCCATTTTCCTCATAATAAAAATAAAAGTGTGTTTGAATACTATGAATACTTGTGCAGAAAGAAGAAAAGTTACTTTTTATGTCGTATGTATAGCATATCGTTGGTATAGTAAATTCAATCGAGGTCGTAGTTCGCTCAGCGACGAATTCCGTGAAGGTCACCCAAAACCGGTTATTCTGCCATAGAATATGATGATGTGCATGAACTAAACATTAGTTGCACCAGCGTATATAAGATTGCCTTGCCGTAAAAAAGGTTTGTTCTCTTTGGATTCCGCATAGTTTGCCAATCGCTCAAAATAACGTTCGTGTGGATTGCAATCGATTGTTGCAAAGAAATGCTGAAACATTCAATCGCGGTGCTTCAAAACGCGAATCATGGATATATGCGTGTGAGCCGGAATCAAAACAGCAATCGACTGTGTGGGTATTCCAAGATGAACCAAATCTAACAAATATTGTTCGCGGACGAAGGTATGGGAAGCAGATGGTCGCCTGTTTTTTTGGCCGAATGGGGCATGTGGGCACTGTTCCGCTTGAGCAATGTAGGACTCTCAATTCTGAATGGTACACGACCATTTGTTTGCCTGAAGTCTTCGAATAATGCAATGCAAGCTCTCACACACCGGCGCACACAAAAAAGTTTTTGAGCACTCCAAATATCAAATTGATAGGTCATCCACCGTACAACCCTGATTTATCACGCAATAAGTTCTTTTTATTCCAAAGAATCAAAAAAAAAAAAATACTGCGTTGTGAACGTTGCAGAACGATCATTTATGTTCTTGTGCTTTACTGTTTGCTATTCTTGACATTGTTATTTCTTTTATTATAGCTTTTCCAATCATTCTTTAATAATTTAGTTCGACCCGACGAAGTCTTAGCTGATAAGTATTGATATTGCTTGCTATGTGTATACATACTATCATAATAAATATTATTTTACCATTTTGTACTTGTCTAATCTACTTATGATATAACTATGTGGATCATAATTACATTTTATATCTGTAAGTTAGAACTAGACTAAATTAGCCCCATACAAGCGATTTAACAAAGAGAGCAAGATAGTCATTATGTAGCTACTAGCTTAATCTGCGATTTTGTCGGCGGCCGGAAAAACAATTTGCTTACACTTGTCCATCTTTACGTGATCGCATTATCATGTATACCAAATTTTATCTCTGTACATTAAATGGGTACGACTAATTTTGTTTATCGTTATATGGTGGGCTTGGTGTCGCCCCTCTGATTTTTACTAAAATTAATAGGATTGCTTTTTCCGATCCCATTAACATGTGTATCGAATTCATCTCTGTGCCTAAAATGGATGTTAAGGTATGGTAAATTTTGTTTGTGATGCGGGGCATTGCACAATCCGATATTGACAGAAAGTAGCCTATATGCCTCCCAACGTCCCATATATTTTTATATAAAGTTATTTATTAGTATGAATTTTCAATAGAGTTTACTTGACGGTTAAATTAAATGTGGCATATATAGTATATACGTATATTCAAAAACAAACCATGTTTATTTCATAATAGTTGTACCCGGCACTCTTTGCTGCGCCCAGTAAAAATTATTTTCATTACACAATATATTCTCCTCCTACTCGACTCCAAGCACTTCTTTACTTCTTCCAGCAATATTCAAAACCGACAAATCAAAAAACTTTATTATATCTTTTAAATTATGAGACTTTTTTCTCTTTTCTTAACTTGATTACTTCATCCGATCCCATTAACATGTACATGTTGAATTTTGTTTTTGCTTGTATGGGGGTAGGGCACAGCCCCCTCCGATTTTGACCAAACTTCACACGATTACTTTTCCCAATCCCATTAACATGCGTAATAAATTTCGTCCCCGTACCTCAAATGGATGCAAAGATATGTTGAGTTTTTTTTACGTCTTGTATGAGGGGTGGGGCATAGCCCCCTCCGATTTTGACCAAACTTCACACGATTACTTTTCTCGATCCCATTAACATGTGTAATAAATTTCTTCCCCGTACCTCAAATGTTTATCGCTTGTATGGGGGGTGGGGCATAGCCCCCTCCGATTTTGACCAAATATAGCATTCCTCGATAAATGTACTATCCATATATGAAAGCATTTTTCAAATCGGACCAGCGCACAGTGGTCTGAAACTGGAATTTACTGTTAAAAATCGACTACAGCTTACAAATCTTAACCGATTTCAATTTTTTTTTTTAAATGATCAGAGATAAATAATTAAGTAAATTGTTTATAACAATTATTTTATGCATATATACAATTGTTTATACCTTAAGCGATTGCTAAATATGGTTTTAATTGTTAAGATATTGTTAAAAATAAATTGTATTTAACTTCCAAGTAAGATGTGTCTCTATTATTATTTTTTTTTAACACAACTATTTTTACAAAAATTATAATTTCTTCTGCTATTTGTTTATTTATAAATGTTATAAAAAAAATTATTTAAAAATCGGGAAAAAAACATTTTGTTAAGAATTTATCTCTGATCATTTAAAAAAAAAAATTGAAATCGGTTAAGATTTGTAAGCTGTATTCGATTTTGAACAGTAAATTCCAGTTTCAGACCACTGTGCAGCGGTCCCTGAGATTAGCGCGTTCAAACAAACAAACTCTTCAGCTTTATAATATTAGTAAAGATATGCTCACTCACAGTTTTATTTCCAAGGTTTTTTATTCGACAATTCAAATGTGCAACTTTTCCAACTAAAGATGTTACATTTCGAGTTGCTGATGTATCAAAATACGGACCTCTGTCCAGAGGTTTGTTCATTCTTAGAAAATGCTCCTTACTAATCTTAGTCAAATCGTGGTCTTCAGTCGTCTTCATTGTGTGAGAACTGTTTATTCGCTCATCATGTTCGAAAGAGGCGTATTGACACATAATATCTCTTAAAAGAACTATAATTATAAAAAAAAATGTTTATTCAATAAGAGTCGAGCAAAGCCATTAGTTTTATAATTAACAAAAATCTAAAAAAAAATTCCAGAAAGAAACGAGAATGCCATTATTTTTATACCCGTCACACTTGGTATGAATAGTATAGTAATTGTATTGTATATAATAATTGGTATGAATAGTATAGTAATTTGATGACACCGAAGGTACCACTATCTCTTGACTTTTTTAATTAGTTCCAGTTTTGGAAATATGTTCATGTTAACAAAATGACATAATTATATTGTGTATGAGTTTAGTATTTATTTCTTTTTTACAAGAATATGAAGGGATGGGTGATCGAAACTTGTGAATGTTAAAATTATTTTAATATAATGTTTCTTTTGTAGAATGCCAGGCTGTCCAGATTTAGCCCCTAGGGCCGAACACCTTCGTGTTTCCACACTCATATGCACGAAGTCGATAAGTAGGTAATTATTCTATATTCGTAGTAGGTTAATAAATAAGAAAAAGATATAACTTATGTAATAAGTAGATTAATATAGTAGTAGTAAGTAGATTAATATAGTAGTATTATCAGTTCTCACTGAACATTTAATCAGTGCGGTTATATTTTGCGTAAGCTGAAATCATTTTCGTTTGCTGTAACTTTAAATTCAAACATAGTACATACTTATTTTAACGTATTTTTAGGCCCTGTACCGAAGGTACAAGAGCCTATTGGTTTTGTGCAAATGTATGTAACAGGAAGAACTAATTGTCGGAGATCCCCCCAAAGTTACCCCCATTATGGTCAGGAGTGATAGAGGAGTCGATATAGCCATGTCCGTCCGTACGTCCGTCTGGCCGTCCGTATGAACGAAAGGATCTCGGAAACGGTAATAGATAGAGACTTCGTGTTTTTTGCATTCGACTAGGACTGCTCCGGAATTTCACAAGTTTATTTTAAAATTTTGCCCTTCCCCCCACACCCCCCCCCCCCCCCCTTCACCATAAAATCACCCCCAAGGCAAAAAATTTCTTCGGCACAAAAAAAAATTTGTTCACCAATATAGAGATAACGCCTCTCTAAGCCAAAATCCAAAAAGTTCATCAAAATCGGATAATAAATGACGATTTTATAAGCAATTGAATTTGAACGACCCCCCTTTTCTTTTCATTCATATTCGCGCAGTGAGAAGTGGTCATGTGTTTGGTCATAAGCTCGGGAAACCTTTAATGTGTTTGTTAGGCGACCTCAACTGGAACAGGGCCTCTTACAGTCAGTTACGCCCGACTGAAATTTCCTTACTTGATAATTTTCATTTTATTTTAAAAAAAATATTTTTACGATATTTAATTCTATTATGAATTGCTACGATACGCGTTGCCATTACAAGCACAAGATCTGCAATGAGGAATTGTTGTTGTGCTGGCTTTGCGATATAGTTTCGTACTGCAAATGTGCTGGGCTTACAGGCCGCGTTCTTGATGCAATCAAAGAACGTAAAGGGTTGCGCTGGACCTGCAATGAATGTAGATCGACGGAAACGGTGATTTTTACATTCATGAAGCAGACCAGAGATAGTTTTTCAAATCTCGAGCGTGATTTCAAGGCTATGTCTGACAAGTTCATGAAATTAGAAAATCAGAGGATAACTCTGAGGTGTCTACAGCTGAAATGATGTTAGTTGTAGAACTCTCTAAGGAAAGTCAATCTGTAACCGGTGACATTCTAAGCATT
>JAWNNP010002932.1:0-27717 GCA_035044805.1 Leucophenga maculata | reverse complement strand
TAAAATAATCCTGCAATTGATCACTCGAAATTATTTCAGAACCCATTTGCAATTAAATAATTTTCCTCTCACTCCTTCAAGACTTCAGTCATACATAGTAAAGTGAAGTTAATTAGAAATTAAACCAGAGACTAGTCTGCTCAATGGCATTACACACAAGTACAAACAATATCGAAAATGATTAAGCTTATTGAACCTGCAGAAACTTTCAAGTGCAATACGAGTATTATTCAAAGCCATTTTACTAGTGTCATTTTCAAATTAGCCTCAGGCAGCATTAGGTTGTGTCGGCACTATTTGCAAAGGACCTCTGAACGTATTTAGCAATTTGTAACATAGCGGGGAGATTGGGATCGTTTGCTCAAGTGCACATTGTGTGCAAAGTTGTTGACTGCCATTCACCTGGGAATGGCCAACAATGATTCTTGTGTCAAACGGTCCAAGCAACTCACACGTCCGTTAGGACACGTATCTCCTGGGTAGCCTGTGAACATCGCTAAAGTGAGAAGGCGAAGGGGCCCCTCTCCTTTAAAAAAAACCCCCAATGAAAACGTTTATGAAGCCTCGGAAGGACCCCTTTGATGACGACCCCGGAACACGATACAAGGATCATGATTTGAGGATATGCACCTGGAATGTCCGCACCCTTAATTGGGATGGTGCAAATATCCAGCTGGTTGATGTCCTGGAAAAATGCAAGGCTGACATCACCGCAATCCAAGAAATCCGATGGATAGGGCAGGTTTGCTCTAAAAAAGCATCCTGTGACATCTACTACAGCTGCCATGCGAGTAAGCACGAATTTGGATGTGGTTTCGTGGTGAGTAGGAAACTACGTGGCCTCGTCTCTAGGTTCACGCCTGTTGACGAGCGCCTAGCTGCGATACGCATCAAGGCTAAATATTTTAATATAAGCCTGATTTGTGCGCACGCCCCGACGGAAGAGAAAGACGACGATGCTAAAGATGAGTTCTATGAGCGCTTGGAATGCCTGTACTAGCGCTGTCCCAAACACGATGTCAAAATCGTGCTTGGCGATTTCAACGCCAAGATTGGGAAGGAAGGAATCTTTGGCCCAACCGTCGGAAAATTTAGCCTTCACGACACTACCTCCAATAATGGAGAGAGGCTAGATCGATTTCGCCGCAGGTCGGAACATGGTAGTTAGTAGTACCAGATTTCAACATCTTAACATCCACAAGGCTACATGGCTGAGTCCTGATCAAAAAACACGCAACCAAATTGATCATGTTCTGATTGACGGAAGGCACGCATCGAGCGTGTTGGACGTGCGAACGTTACGTGGTCCCAACATTGACTCGGACCACTATCTTGTCGCAGGCAAGGTACGCACTAGGCTCAGCGTAGTGCACGCCGCACGTTCCAACATGCAACGAAAGCTAGACGTCGGCAAGCTGCAATCAGAACAGACCGCCGCAGCCTTCTCAAACACACTCTCCCGACTGCTCCAGGAAACCTCTCCGATTTCTCGAGATATATGTGAGCAGTGGACACATATCACCCGCTCCATGGATAGGGCTGCCAAGGATGTCATTGGTTATACAAAACCTGTGAAGAATTCTTGGTACGACGAGGAGTGTCGCAATGCTACTGCAGAGAAGAACGCTTCCTATCAGCGAACTCTGCAGTCGGGAGCAACGCGAGCTGTTAGAGAGCGATATCGAGAGAAACGGAGAGAGGAGAAACGCCTTTTCAGACGCAAGAAAAAGGAGCAAGAAAGGCGGGAGTTTGAGGATGTTGAGATGTTACGTAACAGAAATGAAGCTCGAAAATTCTACCAAAAGGTCAAGCGTCTGACTGAAGGTTTTAAGGCCGGAGTAACTTTCTGTAAGGATGAGAATCGAAATCTGGTAACGGATGAACAGGAATCACTGAGATTATGGAGGAGTCATTTCTCCAACCTACTCGGAGGCGATGAAGCGCACAATACCGCCGATAGAGAAATGACACCGGAACCACCAGTTAATGATGGCACTATTGTAGAGCCACCGGACTATAACGAGGTCGATTCAGTTATTAAAAAGCTGAAAAATAACAAAGCGGCAGGCTCTGATGGGCTGCCAGCTGAGTTATTTAAGACCGGCGGCGAAGAGTTGGTTAGGAGTATGCACCAGCTTTTATGCAAGATATGGTCCGATGAACGCATACCCAATGACTGGAATCTCAGTGTTCTCTGTCCTATCTTTAAGAAAGGAGACCCCGCTGTTTGCGCCAACTACCGCGGAATAAGTCTCCTTTCCATTGGATATAAGACTCTGTCGGGCGTATTGTGTAATAGGCTGAAGCCATATACCGACTCACTGATAGGACGATATCAGTGTGGCTTCAGACCAAAAAGGTCGACCAGTGACCAAATATTCACATTACGCCAAATCTTGAAAAGACCCGTGAGTTCAACAAAAACACTCACCACCTATTTGTCGATTACAAAGCCGCTTTCGACACGCCGATACGGTCGAAGTTCTTCGACGCCCTGTCTGCACTAGGTATCCCGGCAAAGATTGTCCGTCTTTGCATGGCGACGCTATCTAACACACAAAGCGTTGTCAGGGTGGTGAAAAACCTCTCGACCCCTTTGATACCAAGAGAGGTTTCAGGCAGGGCGATGCTCAATCGTGCGATTTTTTCAATCTCCTGATCGAATACATACTACGCCAATGCCCGTACATACAGAGTATGTCGGGCTCGATCTTCCAAAAGGAAGTGATGCTGCTCGCTTACGCCGATGACATCGATATCATCGGTACGCAGGAACGGCGAGTCAGCTAGGCGTTCTCGGAGCGGTTGGTAATTTTTTTTAACATCCTGTGGGTAAATCTTTTGACTACAATGCAGTTATTGGGATGCACCAACTTCGTTGACGTTTCTAAAGTACGAATATATGTATGTCAGACATTGTCGAGTTCTCATCGCGCTCCGAAGTAGTTAAGATTCAATAAAGCAGCGACAACTGATACATATTCATGCAAAATGAAATGAATGAAATGAAAGCATAGAAGATAATACGTATCGAAGATTGGATTTAAGTAGAATTGTGTATACACGTTATTGCTAACTACTGATTTCAACATTATTATCCATCGTTTTAAAATCCGCGAATGCTTTGTACATTTACAGGAATTCCTCCCCTTGTTGGTTGCATGGTTCATTGCTTATTTGAAAGTTCCTCCGTTGACGAATGAGTAAAGAACTTAGAATATCATACAAGTGCGCTGCTAATCGCTATTGTGTGGTCAGAAGTATTTGACACCGAAATGTAAAATTAATATAGATGAAATACAAAAAATGTTTAGATAAGTAAATTTCAGATCATATAAAATGTGTTAAATTTGTTGCCAAACTGTCAAAGTCTTGCTAAATATTCTTTCGGAGGTTCATACAACAATAACATGGACATTATCATTCAATTGTAATGAATCTGTCGCTTGAGTTGAAAAACAATAATATAATTACTCATTTTTTCTTATTTCAATTAAAAACGGTCATTCCATATTTAGGAAATTTTATTTATTTATTGTGTGCTTTTTATTTTAGCGATGCGGTCTTTATCTCCTCAATCGTACCGAAACTTTCTTCTTTTACGGGTCTGTTCATTTTTGGAACAAGAATTAGTCGGAAGGGCAGCTCTGGCGCTTTCATTGTATTTCTTCACGCAAATGGCGCATAAATTGAAGTTAATAGTTCTTTTTTTTTCGTTCGGCAAAAGCTAGCGATGCGCCATATCATCGTAATCGAAGAAAATAGTGAGCAAAACCTTCACTTATGAACGAAAAAATCAAGCGTAGATGTTTTATTTCGATAGGGTGTTACGAAAGGGAAGTATAATTTTGCATTTCCCATTTTGTATATAAATGTCCAAAGGCGTAAATTTTTCAGTCGGCTGTTGTATATACTGTTGTTTAGTTGGTTGACTTCCAGCAAATTCTCATTATGTTTCAGTCTATTAACATACTAATTAATGAAGCTGGAGGTTTCTTGTTGCAATGACGAGACCTACAGGTCTAGCTCTATTTCTTTAAAATACCGCTCGCCGCCAACAAGTCTCCTTTCGAATCTAGATTTGATCTTTTGAAGAAGCTTGTTGGACTTGGAAGCAAGCCGGCGGAGCTGGATTCCACAGACTAATTACAGGCTACATTAATATTTAATTGTAGTAGCATGATTTTTAGGTTATGCTTTGAGCTTTGGAATGAGTCAGCTCATCCTACTAATATTATAAATGGGAAAGTTTGTATGTATGTATGGATGTATGGATTTATGGATGTTCCTCTCTTACGCCTAACCCCTCAACCAATTCGTCTGAATTTTGGAATAGAGATAGATGGGATGATGGAAAAGAACATAGGCTACGTTTTGATAAAATCGGAAGGGGTGTTGCCCCTCCCCCCATATAAGCGACAATCAAAATTTGTCATATTTTTGCATCCATTTAAGGTACAGAAATGAAATTTGGTATACATGTTAAGAGGATGAGGAAAAGTCAACCTGTTAAGTTTGGACAAAATCGGAGGGGGCGTTGCCCCACCCCCCCATATAAGCGATTATCAACATATGTCATATATTTGCATCCATTTAAGGTACAGAAATAAAATTTGGTATACATATTAAGAGAATGGGGAGAAGTCAAAAATCGAAGGGGGTGTAGCCCCACCCCCCAAGCGACAATCAAAATTTGTAATATCTTCGCATCCATTTAAGGTACAGAAATGAAATTTGGTATACGTGTTAAGAGGAAGTCAACCTCTTAACACGTATACCAAAATCGGAGGAGGCGTTGCCCCACCCCCCATATAATCGATTATCAACATATGTCATATATTTGCATCCATTTAAGGTACAGAAATGAAATTTGGTATACGTGTTAAGAGGATGAGGAGAAGTCAACCTGTTAAGTTTGGACAAAATCGGAGGGGGCGTTGCCCCACCCCCCATATAAGCGATAATCAAAATTTATCATATATTTGCATCCATTTAAGGTACAGAAATGAAATTTAGTATACATGTTAAGAGGATGAGAAGTTAACCTGTTAAGTTTGTACAAAATCGGAGGGGGCGTTGCCCCACCACCCCTAGTAGCGATAATCAAAATTTGTCATATCTTTGCATCCATTTAAGGTACCCCGTATAGTTTCACAAATGAGGCAAAATTAGAAAAAAAAATTAGATATGCTACTTTTTATCGGAAGATCCGCGGACGAAGTCGCGGGTTAAAGCTAGTATCTATATATATACAAACTAGCTAAATCCGCAGCTTTTCCCCCGCATAATACAGTGAAATCTCCAAAAAGCGGAGACTGACGGGACCAGCTTTTCCGTTCGGTTAATGGAGATGTCCGCTTAATAGATTGTCCTTAATAAACATAAAAAAAGACACAAAGTTATCAATAGGGGAAATGAAAATCAATTTGCTTATTTAGTGATGTCCAAAAAATGTATGTTCATGTATATAAATCCGCAGGTTTTCCCCCGCATAATACAGTGAAATCTCCAAAAAGCGGAGACTGACGGGACCAGCCTTTCCGTTCGGTTAATGGAGATGTCCGCTTAATAGATTGTCCTTAATAAACATAAAAAAAAAGACACAAAGTTATCAATAGGGGAAATGAAAATCAATTTGCTTATTTAGTGATGTCCAAAAAATGTATTTTCATGTATATATATTTAATTAGATTGTTCGCGCGGGGTCGACCCGTAAGCGAAGTTGATTCATTGCAATGAATTAAATATATTATTATAAGTCTAAAGTATTAGTTAGAAAATGAATTGTAACGAATTTGGAGTATTTTTCGTTTGAAATGTAACGGCTGCACACCCTGTGCTGTGGAAGTCGATTAAAGCGCCATACTTGGTTTCCACGATCGCGGTCGTGTCAACCTGAAAAACTATAGCTAGTTAGTTGGAAACAAACGCTAAAAAGAACGACACGGAGCATACGGGAGTGCAGTTGCTGAATTTATAAGAAAATTATGAGTCCCAGTATTAAATAAAACTTATAACGTTTTTTCATAACCCATAATTAAAATCGGTGTCTCTTCTTATAAAATAAAAGTGTCGTGAGCCTTTCAGCTCATCTTTCATCTTTCATCGAACTCATCTCGACACCAACCTCAGCGGAGTCACAGCAGCATAGCCGTTCCTCAGCGCACCAGCGGGAGCGTCCGTTAAGTAGCACCAGCCCAGCAGCCGAGTTACCATTCACTGCTTGATTACAAGTGAGTTACCGGCTGCCTATGCCATATTTAAACCTAATTAGCGTATGCAGGTTGAACGTTTCCTATACGTTCGGCTAAATAATTTGCCCGTGAACCTTAGTTCACCCGTTTTGAGCAGCTCTCCGCTCAATCACCTACCGCGGTCAGATAAAATGTACCGAACGCCCTCTTTGCGATCGGCCGCGTTTTGATTAAGCGCAAATTATTACAAGATATTTGAAAAAAAAAAGATGTAATTTTTGTTTAATGCTTTTTTACTTCTTGCTGCTTTAGAAGTTCAGATTGGAAAACTGACTCAAAATATTTCAGTTGCCCAAAGACCTTGTAGTTATTTCTTGCAAATCGTTGCAAGTTTTTTAATGCCCCTATAGCTACTATTGTATAGCGCCGGAGTCATTTTCTAATTCTTCTTCCTCTTCTGAGTTGCTACTGTCAGCAATGAGTGCTTCATTCGCAAGCGATTCATCACACTCTGTCTCGGTGCATACATTATTATCAAAATCAATGAAAATTTTAGTATCTCTAGCAGGTGAAATAATTTCTGGATCAAAAAAAACTCGTCTTATTTGCGCCAATGTCAGACCATCGTCATACTCACTACTCAACCACCCAGTTTTAACGAATCCAGTTTAGCGAAAATAATTTCGTATTGTTGCTGCTTTCACTAGTTTCCACGCGTTTTCCATAAAATATAAAGCCTCCAACACTCTCATTGATTTTGCAAATTCTGTGGCACTTTTTGAACTCTCAATTTGAGACAATAATTTTTTTAATACAGAGTTGCGATAATGCAATTTGAAGTTTTGTATTATGCCTTGATCAAGTGGTTGGCAAACAGAGGTTGTGTTGGCAGCCAAAAATATTAGCTTTGTATTTTTGAGTGTCATGTCCCTGGAGTGTGAAGTGGCGTTGTCTAAAAATAACAAAATCTTTCTTTTCTCTCTAATCATTTTTCTATCGAATTGATGCAGCACTCCGTCATAATCTCACGAGTCATCCAGGACTTTCGATTTGACTTCCAAACAGCTGGTAAATCCTTCACATTTACGTTTTTAAAAGCACGAGGGCGAGCTGCTTTTCCAATGACTAACATCTGCTGCTTTTCGCCAGCCATGCTTACACAAAGTAGAACTGTTAAACGTTCTTTGACTAGTTTTCCACCTACACAAGTTTCTGCTTTAAAAGCCAAGGTCTTTTGCGGCAGAGCTCGATAAAAACTCCAGTTCCATTCAGGTTATAAATATCTTCTGGTCGATAACCAAGTAGTATCGTAGGTATTCTTTGCACAAACTGCTCAACATCTTCTAAAAAATTAGAAACCTATGTATGCATATTTTCACATATTCTAAATAGTGAAAACTTAATTCTTTACCTGAAATTGATGTTGTTTCTCTTTTTCCATTTCTGAAGCCAACCATTTGAAGCATTAAAATTTTTTACGCCTAACTGTTGCGCGATTTCAAGGCCCTTCGCTTTTACAATTGGTCCTGATATTGGAATTCTTTTATTTCTTGCTTGTGCAAACCAATTTAGATAGCGCTTGTCCATTTCTGACCCAGTTGAACCAAGAAATGACCGATTGGTACTTAAATATCCGACAGAGCTCCATTGTAATTCAATTTTTTTTTTATTTTTTTATATATCTGCAGCTTGGGTTTTGCTGATCTTGAATTTAATTGCTGTACTTCTAGACGACAAATTTTCTTTAGCGACAGCATTAATAACTTCAATTTTTTTCTTCACAGACAACACATTTCTTACTTCCGACCCATTCTTGCTTCATTAAGTTACTTCAGCGTACTGGCAGTATTGATTTCTCGAATTATTATGCATAAGAGTTTGGTGGGATTCCCCGAATTAAACAAAGTTGCAAATACATATGTACATATAAAAAATGCAAATTACGCATAAAATTGTCCGTTAAAGGTTTGGCTGACCGGCTAAAAGAGCGCCGGGTCCGCCGTACAAAGGAGCGTCCTGTTATTAAAGCGTCATATGTATGAAAAATATAAGAAAAACCTTGGGACCGGCCTATGTGCACGGTTAATGGAGATGTCCGCTTAATAGAGCGTCCGTTTAATAGAACTTTCACTGTACAACCAATCTTTTCAGACTTGTCCAATGGATCATACTTTTTCCGATCCCATTACCATTTATACCATCTCATCGTGTACCTCAAATGAATGCAAAGCTTTGATAATTTTTTTCATCGCTTAATAAGACTGCCAATCCCATTAACATGTATAATCAATTTCAACGATAAGATTTTGAGGAAACTTAATAAAATTACTTGTCCCGACTTCCATACTACACACTTTGCTGCTGCGGAAATACAGCGCGCGCCTGCCTTACCCATAACATAACATCTTGCTATAATGGATGATGACGATATTCTCGAAACAACAATTTGAATTTGGCGGTCGTTTATGCCTGTATTTAACTGGTGAGGTCTTACCAGTACAGCAACCGCAGCAAACAGTAGCGAAGCGTTCACAGCACAGCACAATAAAATTAGAAATTACGTAGTTGGTAACACACAACAACCGGATGATTCAACAGCACTGGATGCGTTACCCATTGGTAGCGCACGAAATATGCTCTGCATTGCCCTAACGCAGCCAGTCAGCATAGTCGCCCAAATCTACGCAGTCTACAAAGTTAACGCATTGGTTCGCAGCTGCCAATGGTATGTCAAGCTGCAAGGCGTGCAAGACACAATGGTCCAAGCAAACTTAAGCGTTTCATGCTAATCAAGTGAGTAACAACAATAAGAGTAACAACCGTATAAGACTCGGGAGATGCAAGACATTTTATTTCGGCGTTGTACTTTATTTCTTAAGCGTGTTAGACTATAAATTTAAGAATTCATGTTAGATAAAAATCGTGCACTAGATATATCAGTTTCTCCGTCCGTCTGATCTACTATTTATCAGCTATTATAAATTTAACGAAATTTTAATTATATCAAGTGACAGAACATTTTATTTCACACAAAACTTAATTTGAACCGCCAAAACAATCCCCAAATATCCC
Organism: Leucophenga maculata; assembly: GCA_035044805.1. Lineage (NCBI taxonomy): Eukaryota > Metazoa > Arthropoda > Insecta > Diptera > Drosophilidae > Leucophenga > Leucophenga maculata. The sequence goes on along the minus strand of JAWNNP010002932.1, from coordinate 18,451 downwards.
CCCGATTAATAATTATACAATTATTTTAGACAATCCCCAAAATACACCCGGTCAGTGAAATTATTCAGACTTAGTTATCTTCTTGTTGAGCGGATTTTCAGCGCCACTTGCGCTACTAACGTTGCCGGTTTTCTTAAGCAAAAAATGTTGCACCGCAGACAAGTTTGGTACATCTTCACCTTCTATCGATGCAACATCTCCATAGCTGCGCTGGAAGCTTTTCCGATTGGCGACATACAGATTTTGAGCATGGAAAGCGTACCACACATATAACATCAAAAAAATTCGTAACATTGTTTTGGTTCTTCTTGTGACTGATTGGTTCCATACTGAGCACATCGGTCCATTGGTTCCATTCTGGCCACACAACTCACACAGCTCCAGACTGTGCTCTTCGGTTAAACTATCATCTTTAACACCAGCGATAAAACCCAATTGCAGCTACTAGTAATTACATGTGGTGCCGTATACTTGGGTCTCAGTACGCTGCAAATGCAAATCGCTATCAAAGTTTTAAAAAGCATTTCGTGAGGGATTTCTCTGCAAACGCTTCACCTGGTTGATGCGTATGGTACTGTCCGTAAATCTGCTTAATTGCAAAATTGTGAACGCATGAAGCGCTTATAAGCCTTTCTTAAATACTCCCATAATTGCATTTTATTAATTTTAATCATTTTTTGTTGCATTGAAAAGGATTCTTCCATGACTTCATATACTTTGTCAAACAAGCACTGCCAAAAAATTTCGCAAAAATTTTTTGGCTAATCATCATTGGTAATAGATTTTGTTCAACGGTTTAACCCTTTGGATCATTTCAAACAAGGCACTGCTGCTCTCATCAGCAATTCGAACCGTCACTGGTTTAGTCACAAGCATCGCCAAAAAGTTTCGCAACAACTTTTTGGCTATTACTTGTGATCGCTACCAGACTGAGTAAGCTGACGAACGGTGGAGCATGTTGTTGTTGCTTGTGACTTCAGACATTCTCCACTCTGGTTCACTGAAGAATGTACTTCCGTTGCGCAAACAAATCACCCTTTGGCTTTTTAATGATGACTTGCTAAAGGTGGCTCAAGTTCTACCATTTCTTATTGGTTAGATAATAATCCTTTATCCGAGAATCAGCGAAATTTCATGTGCTGCAATTGCTACGAGAAATGACTGCAGCTGGTTGCTCCTTCTGTTGTTGTACCGAGTAGTCTGCTGCAATAGTTTGCGATGTATTTATGGTTTCGTAGGCAACCGAAGTATCAGGTGCACTAGCCTCATTTGTGACGTCAGAGTCTACCGCATCTGGCATATCAATTGGTGCTGGATCTTCGGCTATAAATGCCGTGCTCTCAATATGTTCCATTGCCGCTTCATATGCTTGTTTGTGGTTAAACTTAGCATAGTTTTGACGCCGTATTTTCTAAGTTTTCTCTAAAGTAGCCCGATTCATTGAGTGATTTGTGTAGCATATGTTTGGCACTAGTCAGCAATGTTCAAACTGCCTTTACAACGACGCAGGCTCTTATGCTGATATGGTTCCGTGTTTGCTGAGATCTTTTATGTTTCAAGTTCATCACTGTACATTTAGTTTCGGATTGAACTTGCTGTGACGTTGCATCAGTGTTCCAATTAGGTATATGCTCGCACAAACAGAAACCACGCAGCTGCCGCGAGAAGAAAATTTTAGTAGTACATCCGGAGCAACCGATGTATGCTGTATAACCGGCTCATTTTTGTAAACAAACAAAATAAAAATATATTTTGAGTTTTTGTACTGTAACTTCTACAATGAAAATATAATTTTCTGAATTAGGGAACAAAAACAAGATGAGAAAAATTTAAATATATGTACTCATTTCTCATATTCAAAAATTTGGCGTATAATAAAAAATGTTTAAAAATGGACTTCACAAATCGAAATCTCATGAAAAAATGTATCAAAATCATTTCACGAAAAATGTGTGTAGCTTTCTGTTCAAGAATAATCAATAAAAAAATAGAGCATATCGACCAAAAACCCAAAACTTTGACCTCCAACTATTAACGAATTCGAACAAAAAACTTTCTCATAAATTAGTAAAAAATAATTTGTACTAAATAATATAACCTCTTTTTTTTTTGGGTGACGTGTAACAAAATGAAGGAGGCAGACCTTAAAAATTGTATGAAGCATTCTGTGAAATAAGAGCCTCGCAAAAATAATGGCAAAAATTTAGATCTCCAGCTGCAAAACTAAGGCTGAAAACAGCTACTTGTGAGCTGACGACGGCCCTCAAAATTGAAGATAAGCTAGCCCAGAGAAGATACATCGAATGTCTCTCACCAAAAAACTCTAAATTTCCGTTATGGAAAGCTCGCGCTACTATTCAGCCACCCGCTGAGGTATCTAAACCCATTAGAGATAATACTGGCAAATGGGCTCGCAGTGATGAAGAAAAGGCTAACATTTTTGCAGCACATCTTAAAAATGTATTTCAGCCAAACCCGTCGACAAACGGTTTCACTCCATATCCTCCATATCCGGATAGGAACTATTCAGCATCCCTCCGAATACACACACATGAAGTAAAAAACATCATAAAAAATCAGCTAAACCCAAAAAAGGCTGCAGGTCATGATCTTATTTCTCCAAAAATGATCGTGGAACTCCCCAGTCCAGCTATAATTTATATTACCAAACTGTTCAATGCAATTCTAAAAAGTGGTTATTTCCCCACCCAGTGGAAAAAATCAATCATTGTCATGATCCCGAAGCCCGGTAAGGATAAAACTCAGGCGGTACATATAGACCCATAAGTCTTCTATCATGTCTGTCCAAGCTCTTTGAAAAGATTTTTCTCACAAAAATAAGCCAGTACACTCAAAATATCATCCCTACCCATCAATTCGGTTTTCGCGAAAAGCATGGCACCATTGAACAAGTCAATCGTATTACCTCAGAGATTCGAACTGCGTTTGAGCACCGTGAATACTGCTCCGCAATCTTTCTCGATATTGCCCAAGCGTTTGATCGAGTTTGGCTCGAGGGGCTTAAGTACAAAATTAATGTGTTGCTCCCACAAAATACTCACAAGGTTCTTGAGTCCTATCTCAGCGAAAGAACCTCCGTTGTGCGACAAAATGATTTTCTAACAGTAGAGTCGGAAATCAAAGCTGGTGTGCCCCAAGGCAGCGTACTCGGCCCCATGCTATACGTGCTATACACATCAGATATCCCAATCAACCACAACCTCACAACATCAACATTTGCTGACGATACTGCAATATTAAGCAGGTCGAAGAGTGGCTGGGCAATTGGCGGATAAAAGTCAATGAACAAAAAAGTAAACACGTTACATTCACGCTCAATAGAGGTACTCTTGCCCTACTCCACTATCACCCAAACCCACTCGCAAGAGCTCTCACTAAACAACATAACACAACGCGACTCAGGAGAAATGACCTCCCAAGCTCAGTGTTAAGTTCTTAGAGCCGCTGTAAACTACTAGCCTCCATCTGGATGGCTAGTACATATTATAAGTTTAGATTTAAGAATTTATTGTTAATTATTGTTAGTCCTAAGAAAAGGAGATACAATAAATAAGAAAAAAAGTATGAAAAAAAAAAAAAATTATCTGACAAAAAGCTCTGCATCTTTCTGAAAAAAGCGGACCAGGCTTCCTGACGCCCCTCTTTGCATTCCTTTTGTAAACTTGAGGTATCGCCGAGAATGAAATTTTTCAAGTCTAATTGTGCAATATTTGATTTATCATCGCATGCTATGCTTTTTAGTTGACCCCTCATGCTCTGCTACGAAACCCTTTGTGTTTCTCTTTTATTAGACCACGTCACAACATGTAGTTGAACCCCGCTCGCTTTGCCTGCGACCAGTTACTTACTAATACTCTTTACCTATTGCCAAATTTTGTCCCCGTACTACAAACATATCTCTGCATGCTGTATTTTCTTTATCGTTTATAAGGGGGTACGGTACCGCCCCATTAGACATTGGTCAAAACCATTAAGTAATTTGCTTCCGATCCAATTACCGCCAACGTATGTCGTCTGATAGAACACCTTCTTTTAAAATTAATCTGAAGTAGTGATTCCATACAAAATTACAAAAAAGTCGTAGTTCATTATTTTCTTCATTAATCCAAAAAAATCGTTCTTGCTATTTTAGCTAAAATTGATAAATTTTGTCTATCTCTTTCTATCATAAGAAGATATTTCTTATGCGTATATAATGGCCCACTAGAAAAGAAATGCAATTGAAAAGCGTTTGAGCCAGATTAATCGTTCTTAGAATGATTAAATGCGGTATTTCAAGAAAATATAAAATGAAAATACATTGCTGGAATAGTTCTGTTGTAATACCATTTTCTAGGGAGGATTGGGCATAAATACGTAGGGAAATATCACAAAAAAACGTTTCCTTTTGCTTCTGTAAAAAAAAAAACATACTTTATTAGAATTTATGACGAATGTGGCGTAAATATAATTCACACACAACCAACATTCAATTTCAGCAATACAGACGAAAATCACCACAATATGTACCACACAAAATTTTTTACTAACATGCATTATGACTCAAGGAAAACATCTATTGGAGAGTTTTTATATTAAAATGTGATATCAATATCTGGAGAGTTGGGAGGTATGTGTATATCAAGATGTTAGATTAAGTGTTCGCGGTATGCATTCCAGTCAGTCTTGCGGTTAGTCATGTAAGACTGAACAGGTACGTGATGTGCATTTGTGTATATAATGGAGCAATATAATTTTTAGAAATTTAATATAATTCATATGAGTTAAATTCGATATGGTTTGGTGTGTAATAGCTGGCTGTCTATGGCATAAGACACGGGAGGTTGATCGCGGTGGGACAGAGAGAGAGAGAGAGAGAGAGAGGTGTGTGATGAGTAGGTAACTGACATGGCAAGTTAACAGCAGGTATCTGGACAGTCTATAGTCACTAGATACACGTTTTGATTTAGTCAATCGGTTACGTAGCCGAGCACGCGGGGTCAACTAAAAAACGTAGCATGCTACGATAAATCAAATATTGTAAAATAAGATTTAAGAAATTTCATGACATAGTCATAGACATAGTTTTAGGTTTAAACATTGAAAAATAAAATTGTAAAATTCCGGAGAAGTCCTAGTCGACTGCAAATAATACGAAGTCTCTATCTATTACCCAATCCGATATCCTTTCGTTCATACGGACGGACAGACGGACATGGCTATATCGACTCCTCTATCACTCCTGACCATAACGGGGGTAACTTTGGGGAGTCTCGACCATTATTTCTACCTGTTACATACATATGCCCAAAACCAATAGGCTCTTGTAAATTCGGACCTAATGAATGTATGTATATTTATATGTCCTCTATAGATTCCCACACCAACATTCGATCTCCAGGATAGTATAACTATCCAAAGAATGGGTTAATGCCCGCCCATATAATCGATAAACAAAATTTATATCTTGGCAGCCATATTTTGTATAAATGTTATTGGGATCGAAAAAAGTATTCCTGTTAAGTTTGGTCCAAATTAAAGGGGGCGATGCTCCAATATTTATTTCTCGTACTCTACAGCAACTCATATGTCGGTTTCGAAGAATAATTTGATTATTCACGCACTATTTCTTCTTTTGAGGTGATTGTTCCGGTGTCGCTTTTTGGTACTGTCCTCGCTCATAGTTTTTGGCCAAGTGGCATTGTATTACATAAATATGTATGTATCTTACTAATATTATAAATGCGAAAGTTTGTATGTATGGATGTTCCTCTCTTACTAGAACATAGGATACGTTTTGACAAAATCAAGTGGGGCTTTGCCCCACCGCCCATATAAGCGATAATCAAAATTTGTCATATCTCTGCATCCATTTAAGGTACAGAGATGAAATTTGGTATACATTGTAACGAAGTTATTTCAGCTAGGGTATAGCTTTCGTAGGGGATAACCGTTGTGGTGGTGTAGCAACTCAAAAAGATAAATTTTGTTGGTTTATTTAAGTTCACTTTATTTTATAAAATTACGTGTTAATGGTAGGAGATGACCCTTCCTATCCAGTGTACGTATCGATGACTGTTGTGCCCCTAGCCGTTGACCGTGTAAGTGTAGGGTGCATGCGCGAGCGATGGTTCAGTGTATGAATAATGACCTGAAAACGTGTGTGAGTGTGTGCAGGTGGGTGTGCGTGCTTTGTGAGTGTGGCTTAGCATTAGTGTGTGTCTGAGTGAATGTATGGTCTCGTGTTTATATGCGTTGTGAGGTTAGTGTATGCTATTTCCGCGTGTGAGTGTAAGCAGTGCAGCGTGTGTTTTCGTATTTTAGTTTGCGACAGACACGGGGTTTTGAATCGCGGGGTTAGTCGGAGCGTGGAGCGGTTAGCCTGTAGCGGCGGTCGCTAGTGCGCGGCACTCACGGAATTATCTCGGAACGTGGAGCGTTTAGCCTGGAGCGGCTGTTGCTCGTACGCGGCACTCGCGGGGGTATATCTCGGAACGTGGAGCGTTTAGCCAGAAGAGGCTGCTGCTCGTACGCGGCACTCACGGAATTATCTCGGAACGGGGAGCGTTTAGCCAGTAGAGGCTGTTGCTCGTACGCGGCACTCGCGAAATTTTAATCGGAACGCAAAATTATTTACCAGAATCGGCTAATAATTTAACACTGCACTGTTACTGCGGAACACTCGTTTTTACCCGTGGTACTTACTTGGACTGCTGTCCGAAATTGACTGACCGAATTTGCATTGCGTCGCGTCTTTTATACCATGTACCGGTCATGTTTTTCCGTCTATCGGGTTTGAATCGGAACGTATTACCGATTTGAACAGCTGTTTGATCAATGCGGACATCTGTTGATGGAACGGTCATGGCTTCGGGCACTTAATTGCGATCAGGGGGTCATTTTGTTCTAAAAATGCATTAGTTGCTAATGTTTAAACTAGGTTACAAAGTTATAATAAAATTACATTTCATGGATTCAAATATTTCTTATAATTAATTGTGCGACACTCCTAAGTTTCATTACAACATGTTAAGAGGTTGAGGAGAAGTCAACCTGTTAAGTTTGGACAAAATCGGAGGGGGCGTTGCCCCACCCCCCATATAAGCGATAATCAAAATTTGTCATATCTGTGCATCCATTTAAGGTACAGAAATGAAATTTGGTATAGAAGTTAAGAGAATGAGGAGAAGTCAACCTGTTAAGTTTGAACAAAATCGGAGGGGACGTTGCCCCACCCCCCATGTAAGCGACAATCAAAATTTGTCATATCTTTGCAACCATTTTAGGTACAGAGATGAAATTTTGTATACATGTTAAGAGGATCATGAGAATTAATCGGGATAAGTTTGGTCAAAATTAGAAGGGCGGTACACCACCCCCGTATATTTTCACAAATGAGGCAAAATAAGAAAAGTAATTAGATATGCTACTTTTTATCGAAAGATCCGCGGACGAAGTCGCCGGTAAAAGCTTGTGTATGTATAAACAACCGTGCTTCAGAGCTAAATACAGTTGAATTACCTGCTTCCACAGTTCAATTACCTTCCAACAAACTAAAAAAACTAATTTTGTTTCTTTTATTATTCACTATCAAGGGCTAAGAACTAAACTTAGAGATATGCTGACGTCAATGTTTTTACGGAAAGATCGTCCTAATCGAACTGAGGGATGTGTCCGTTCGGCTTCGGAAATGAGCATTCACTTGCTTCATGCTACAGCGATTTCATATATAGCTACTTGGTTACTTGATAAAGATCATATTATAGTTATGGGAGATTTTACTTCACCTAATATAAAATGGTCTATGACTGACGATTCTTCCATTTCAATACCAACTGCCAACAATGATTTTCTAGATAGTCTTCTTATCGTCTTGATAGTAATGAAACATTAGAGCTTGGAAAAACATCGATTTTTAGACCGATGCATCAATGGTTTTCATATCAAAACATCGATGCATCGGTCCAAAAATCGATGTTTTCCCAGCTCTATGAAGCATCCTCTGATTCTCAGATATCGGATTTGTTTGCTTCTTTCTTTCAATCTACATACAATAAACTTTCTTCTAATCGTTCAACATCTTATCCCTATGTTATCCCATCTTACGACTTTATATCATCTCCTGCTCTATTTGTGCTTCATTGTCTTTTCTTTTTAAACTTTCTTTAAAACAAAGCAAATTCCCAACTCTTTGGAAACATTCTTTTATTATACCTTTACACAATAAGGGCAGTTAATCTGATGCCTCGAATTATAATAGTATTGTTTAACTAAGTGATATGCCTAAATTATTTGAACAAATTATCACTGATCATGGGTAACTTTGGGGTTCTTCGACCATTATTTCTAACTGTTACATAGATTTGCACAAAATCAATAAGCTTTTGTACCTTCGGCGCAGGGCCTAATAAACGTTCTTTTTATGAGCGAAGTTTCTACTCCATTCCATTTTGTTGCATTTGTGCTTAGTTCAAATTATGTTTCGTTTATCACACACACTTGACCATGAGCCAGTATCATTTATTCAGTATTAATGCCATTCTTATCTAGTGCACATGAATTTGAAAGCATAAAGAATTTCTTTCTTTTTGTGTTTATTTTATCCGCATTATTCTTTTTGTTTAAGACTAGTTTTTATTTTCTGATTTAATCTTGTTAAGCGACTTAAGTTGGTCCTCATAATTTAGATTTTGCCGGGAAATTCGAAATGAAATCAGATTTCAGTTTTCGACTGTAGCCAAAAGATTAAATTTTGTTGCAATGGTCCTAAAATTCTTTAAAATCCATTCTCTTCTGAATTTGAAAGATTATTTTGTAAATGGTTTTCTACTTAAGAACCAAGTAGACGTTGCAGACCGTCTGCGCAAATGGGTCGTTCAGCATATTGTTGAAACAATTACACGACGCAAATCAATTTAATGCAGACCTCGGTTGATATTTAGTTTTTGTTTACGATAAGTGCAGATGCCGCCGCTGCTACTATATTGGCCGCCATTGTTTTGAAACGGAAGAGAGAGGAAGACATATAAAATATGGACAAAAGAAGCTGTTGAAAGAGTTGGAGTTCACAGCCGAGCAGACTTAACATCAATGTACGTTAGGGCGGGTCAATGTTTTTTTTTTTTCGCAAAAAATTATTCACTAGAATCGGATTCTATGAAGATTTCTAAGAAAATTTCACCATGAAACTATGTGTCTAAAATCAATTCTTAGCCCCCGCTGAGCATAAAGATTTCAAGTTGAGGTATTTAAGGCTTTAAAAATGACATCATATCATATTGGGCGCAATTCTGTTTCATCTTTTTACAACAAATTTTAGAAATGTACAAGCTGACCCGGCGAACTTCGTACCGCCTAACAGTCATTCCCGCATTCCTTCCATGTTTGAAATATATAGTCATGGGTGATTACTTTTTATTACTGGACCCGCTAGTATATTTTTAAAATTAGAGCTTAATAAACTTAATCCGATTATATGATATTCCAAGAGATTAGGATATTGAACAAAGTAAGAAATGAAAGACAAATAATCAGTAAAATATTAATCAAATCTATTAGATTTCTTTGTGTTTGCTATCAATTTTACTGCAAATTTGTAAAGATTTGACGTATGATTCAAATATAATTTGATATGAAATCGCAAAAGTAAATGAAAATGGGAGCACGTCTGAATATAATAATTTTGTTATTCTTTATTTATAATGTTTGTTTAATTTTATCTTAATGCGAGTTGATAAACAATATTTTTAGTCAATTCCTGAAGAGTATAAATGAATAAACTTGCCGGTTTTCCAACGCGAGAACACGCCACATATAATTGGCCATGTGAAAAGACCGGATTTTCTGGATCCATCCCAAAAATCGACATTGTTTGACCTTGTGACTTATTAATAATCATGGCAAATGCGAAGCGAATTGGAAATTGCAGACTTCTGTATGGAATGGATGAGTCTGAAGGGATCATCTTGTACCGTTGCTTAGCTTAGGTGCATTTAAATTCCGAAGCAATATGATAGGTGAGCCAATTTTTAATCGCAAGTTATTTGGTGGTATTCCTGGTAAATCCAGCGAATTCAAAAATTCAACAGGATAGTTGACTGCTTCGTCAGGATCGGTAACAGTGTCGATCGATTTGAACAATATCTCATTGCCGGGTAATGACTTTCGTATTTACCATGTTGCAGAAATTGTTTGGCAATTTGTTCCATTTTCAATATTGAGCAATTGCTCGGAGAATGATAGTGATATTGGATCGTTTTGCAGTTGAACATGTATATTTGTGTTAAGAGGTAATGTTCTGACATTTCGCCATAGATATGATTGTTTTATACACGCGTAAATTTCATCCACATATGTAGCGCGTGGAATGAGCGGCAATGTCTGTCTAAAATCACCGGACAGCAGCAGTAAATCACCACCGAAAAGCCTGGTGTTATTATTTAGATCTTTCATCATTCTATCGAGAGCTTCAAGTGAATGCTTGTGGGCCATCGTGCATTCATCCCAAATAATAATTTTGCATTTTTGAAAAACTTTAGCCATACCGGAATGCTTTTTTATGTTGCACACTGGATCTGGATTTGTGTGAATGTTCAACGGCACCTTGAGTGCTGAATGTGCAGTCTGTCCGCCATCAAGCAAAGTGGCTGCAATACCTGATGATGCAATTGCTAACGCAATATGATTTTTGTGATCGAATGCAGGCAAGTATTAGTGAGATGAGAAACGTTTTTCCAGTGCCACCTGGTGCGTCAAAAAAAAGAATCCTTGTCTTGCTGCAATTGACAAATTAATTTGATCGTATACATTCTTTTGTTCATCAGTGAGTAGTTGCTCATTATTTTCAACGAAAGTAATTAAAGAGACCGTATCGAACTGTAGGTTTTGCTGTTAATGATTTCTTTTCCTGGGCGGTTAGGTGAGGGCATACCAAAATGAATGAGTGGCATATTCGAAATCAGAATGCAAATATTTTCAATCTTTATTAGCGCCTCATTATATATTTTCGGCGAAAAATCAATGTTGGGATCTTGACCAGCGATCCGAATGCGGTGCAGAATGTCTTCGCTCATGGAATCTTTATATTTTTCCCAGAAAACATGTCGTCAATAATATGTCGAATAATTTGCGAATTTGATGAGGAGAGGAACTCAATGCTGCATCTGCAAGTGTAATATCCCAATGGTTGTCATCTTCCAGCAAGTGTAATTCGCGGCACGCATCATCATATGTGTCGTACAAAATGCCATTGACTGTTCGCAAGTATTGGACAGTCGTCGGTCCAGGAACATTAACCAACAATAAATGCAAGAGGAAACATTCGCGTTGTTGTTTTATAGGGTGGGGGAATGGGGCAAGTTTTTTAAATAAACTTGTAAAATTCCGGAGCAGTCCTAGTCGAATGCAAAAAACACGAAGTCTCTATCTATTACCGTTTCCGAGATCCTTTCGTTCATACGGACGGCCAGACGGACATGGCTATATCGACTCCTCTATCACTCCTGACCATAATGGGGGTAACTTTGGGGGGTCTCCGACCATTATTTCTACCTGTTACATACATTTGCACAAAACCAATAGGCTCTTGTACCTTCGGTACAGGGCCTAAAAACTCAGTAAAGTGTCTCTACGACGATACATTGGATAACCATCGATATCAGTAATTGAATCATTTATACAATTTTTTGGAAAACTTTTCGTACATTTTCCATTGTTCATGCCGTCATGTTTATAGCACCGCATGGACCATGGATCATGTTAGCGTTAATAATTTCACACAATTCTTCATCGATATTCCGATCCGGAATTTCTGCTGAGATAATTTTATCAATTTCTTCAGACTGTATTTTGTCGACTAACCAGATCAAAATATGCGCGTGTGGCAAACCTCGTTTTTGCCATTCAACAGAATATAGCCAGCAACGTGTTTTGCCAAATACTGAGGATTGTATAATCAAGTTAATCAATGATTTTAATTTTTGTCTGAAGACACGTGAAGTGATATCGTGCCGATATATTGCAGTTTGACCTGGCAATAACGCAATTTTAACTTCATCCCATTTTGGATTACACGTAAATGTGATAAACAAATCTGGTCGTCCGTACGCGCGCACAAAAGTCATGGCGTCTTGAATATATTCCTGCATATGACGTGGGCAACCAATATATGATGATGGAAGAATATATGAAGTACCGATGTCGTTGATATTAGTTATTCCATCTACGTTACCAACAATAGCATCACGCAAATGAATGTATTTCTCAACTCGAAGTTTTGCTTGATGTATCGTAATCGCTCGCATTTAATTTTCGCATACATATCAACGATATATTGATGAAACAGCTGGCGGCATCGTAAATATTATTGTCTTCATTGGCAATATTGATGAAACAGCTGGCGGCATCGTAGAATATTATTGTCTTCATTGGCACGAATCGTCAACCGATGTGCGTAGAAGTTCATCGCGCACACTTTCTTGCTAGTTTCTGCACCTGCAAAGCAAAAAAATAATATAAATGGTAATGACATGTGTAGATTGTACTTGTTACTGGATTTCTTTGTTTGATATTTAAATGATATCCATCTTCTCCTTCCTAAAATATGAATGGATAGTATGCACTGTGTTATCTCTGCGTTGGATTCGTATATCTCGACGTTCAAATGCGTCGCCAACCATAACAACTGCAAATTCTTTAATGGTCGGTACATTATATCGGCCCGCATGCTGCCCAGATGGTACTTTGTCTGCTTTGATGACGATTGTATAGTTGTTGTTTGAAACGGTATTGAACAACTGGCTGTGATTCTGTAAAAACGATTCGAAAATATCCACAATTTCTCGCTCCTCCATCTGCTCGATATGGCTGTATTGGCAGCGTGCGTTTATTTTCTGCTCCTCAGCGTCCATGAAGTAGATTTGCAGAAATTTTGGATCGGCATCAAAGAACCAATAACGTTGATTGAATATTTCGATCATCCTCATGCTAATGATGTGATTTGAAAGCACGAATTGAATTTGCGAATTTTACGCTAAAACAATTTGGATTGAGATGTAGCTCCAGCCAATAGTGCTTTCAATAGTTCTGGCGGCGAATTCAATGGTGACAATAGAACTGTTCCAGATGCGCAGCAGAAACCGGCCAATTCACCTTTGTATTTGAGTGCGTGACAGTGTTGGCATTGTTTATTCATAGCACCGATTACAATTTGTGAATGTGACGAATAATCGACGTCCGAGTCATATTCAAACGCAAGGCGAAGAAGTGATGTACGCGTCAATGCGCGATACACTTGCGAACGCTGTTGTTCACGTGTTCTGAATGTGTCGGTGACTCGTTGACGGGCCAGTCTTTGTCTCAATGCATTAGCACGAAGGCGTTCATTGCGTTGCTCTTGATATTCATTAGCACGTGTGATTGCAGCCAGGTTTCTTACATTTTCATTGTCTTCTGCCGATCTATTGATCTATTTAACCGACTGTTCTGGAGTAATTGTGAATTCCGAGTTCGTCGACCAATATTTCCTCCTCGTCCACGAAGACGTGGCATTGTTTTATCTACGTAATTTATATGAATATAATAAACTTAATATTCACTGAAATGTCAAAAGAAACCGTACAAAAAAAGTTAAAATGTCAATCGCAAAACGCAAAAGTAAATGAAAACGGGAGCACGCCTGAATAAAATACACTCACACTGGAAAGTCGAAAAATGAACGAAATCCTATGCACGTAACTTATATCTGAATATAATACGCTCAATATTTACGTAAATGCGATACATATAATATCAAAACACAGCGTACAAAAAAATGAAATGAATTGAATGAACACATACACAAAAAATCATTCAAGTCGATCCAGCCGTTAACTTGCAGTATAGATAAATAACCTAGATACAGACTGTAGCGCCATCTGCCGGTAGTATCTACAACTCGACCACTGCGGCACCTACCGGGTTGGATTGCGAATCTAAACCATCCGGGGACCCACTCAAACACACACATAAAATTTCGTCAAAAACTATCCGGACCCACTCAAAAAATTTCGTCAAAATCGGTACAGTTTAGGAGGAGTTCACTGTCAACACAAGTACAGAGGAACTATATATATAAAGAAGATTTTTTTTTTTGACGAAATGAGCTGAACAAGCCATGTACCTGAGGTTCATTTAAGAAAGTGGAAGCCAAAAGTGTGTAGCTTTTTAACGCGTATACGCCTGAAATATGTATCCTCAAAACTGCAAAAATAAATTCTGACAATAAAATAAAAGTAGGTATGGCATAATAAAGGGCGTCACTTAACGGTCATACGCAAAATATTGTTTCAACATTTAAAAATTGATCAAACAGCAACAAAAAATGTGAAAAATACAATTAGGGTATTCATGCAATTGATTTTCAGACAGATTCTGTTAAAAACCGAATCAGTTGCGTGAAGGCACCAAAACAGAGAATCTAATTTTGTTTTGCGAATTAAATTAGCTGTTCGTAGTGGCAACACTGGCAAGAAAAATTTGTTCAAAACATTAAATTTTCGGTAAAATACTTACAAGCTTAGCAAAAAGGGAAAAAGCGCTAAAAAACAATTGAGTAAATAGCTTTTGTGGAGTATTTAACTTCAGACATATTTGACGTGGACGATTTGCAGGCTGACCCTGAAGAAATTAAAGAAAACCATGCCGAAAGAAGACAATATACTCAATAATATATGTAGTTTGATTGAAAATAATTCAAAATAAAGGTTTAAATAGTAATACGAAAAATGTTTTATTCTTGTTGAGAGTTATATTGTAGTTGCAACTCGTACTTCTTAAGCTCCAACTTACATTAAATTTTCGGTAAAATACTTACAAGCTTAGCAAAAAGGGAAAAAGCGCTAAAAAACAATTGAGTAAATAGCTTTTGTGGAGTATTTAACTTCAGACATATTTGACGTGGACGATTTGCAGGCTGACCCTGAAGAAATTAAAGAAAACCATGCCGAAAGAAGACAATATACTCAAGAATATATGTAGTTTGATTGAAAATAATTCAAAATAAAGGTTTAAATAGTAATACGAAAAATGTTTTATTCTTGTTGAGAGTTATATTGTAGTTGCAACTCGTACTTCTTAAGCTCCAACTCCATTTCCTTCCACTTTAACTGTTGCTGCTGCTCCATTTCCAGTTTTTCTTTCTCCTATTATATTTGTAGCAGAGATTTCTCATTTTCCCAGTTCAACTTTTCCTGTTCCTTCTCTTTTACCCAGCTTATCTTATCATGTTTCTTCATCATCTTCCACTTAAGTTCGTCATGTGCCTTCTCTTTCTCCCGATGGATGCGTTTCTCCTCTTATCTCGATTTTCTTTTCCTGCATCTGACAGATTAAATTGGATACGGAGTTCTTAGCTGGCACATGTTGTTTTGTAGATTTTGGTTTTAAACCATCAACACTCCTTGAAGATGTTGGCTGCTCCGACTGATCATTAATTAGACTGTCCTTATTGTCTTCGGAAACATATCTACCCCTAATGCATCCGATTCAATTATAACATCAGGTTGCACGATTTTTCGCTGGCCAAAATTTTGCTGCACAGTTTTCATATATTACCTAAAAATATTTTAATTTTAATATATTTGTAATAAATGAACAATTTCAAGTTTACCTGAGCGACTTTTTTCATCTCCGGAAGCCAGTAATCCTGTGCCAGTAATCCCACTGAATTGCACTAGTGTAAAATGCAAACAAGCAAACAAAACAATGTAATGGTTTATTTAACAAAACTTCAAACGAATTGTTCCATTTTAATTCCAGTTTTGATCGCAGCATACTCCTATCAAGTTAGTTAGCGTTAATTTTTTTTCCTTAAAGAACTCCCAAATTTGGATTTGTTTGGTATATAATCACAATATGAGACTCCTCTTGTTCTCTCGGATGGTATTTTCCATTACATAATTTTTTTCCGTGTCAGAGCGTCATTTTTTCTACCATCCAAAGAAAAAACTTGTAAAGCTGAATCATTTTGCTGCATACGACGAACGGTCTCCATGCATTTAATTTTTTCACAAGCCACTTTGGATTTATCCATTATAATTGCCTCCCCATTTTCATCAGTAAACCCAATGTGTTTAAATAGGGCTGTAGCCAAACAGGAGGCGACTCTGTCTGAAATGCCAAACCTTTCACACATCATGCAAAATTAATTAGAGTAAGGTCCCCTTTTGTTGAAAATTAGATCACTTGTAGCTGGCATTGCAAACTTGATTTCACATTCACTTCATATTGGATCTGACTTAAAATTCGTAATCAGCGACCCCAAAAACCCCTGAGTAACAAGATTTGAGGTAATGTCAAAATCCAGACGTGATGGAGCAAAACAGACTTCAGATTCGTGGTCAGCGCATCAAAGTACATAAGGAATGGGTGGTCTAAATCCCCAACTCAGGTACTTTTTAGGCCCTGTACCGAAGGTACAAGAGCCTATTGGTTTTGTGCAAATGTATGTAACAGGTAGAAATAATGGTCGGAGACCCCCAAAGTTACCTCCATTATGGTCAGGAGTGCTAGAGGAGCCGATATAGCCATGTCCGTCTGTATGAACGAAAGGATCTCGGAAACGGTAATAGATAGAGACTTCGTGTTTTTTGCATTCGACTAGGACTGCCCCGGAATTTTACAAGTTTATTTTGAAATTTTTTATTGACCATTTTTGTTCAAAATAACTGAAATATTCGACCAATTATTTGCAATGGATTTAAGCATTACGTAGAAGGAGTTCCAGCGTACAGGACAGTGACCTTTTAATGATGTTTTTAAAGCATGATGCTGGTTAGATTTCTTGAAATACTTTACTAGCTGCTTGGAAGCACCAATTAAAGATTTTAAATCATCTGTAGAGTCAAACGCCGAATATACTTCATTATAAAAATGATGATTGGAAAAGTTAATTCTCGTGTAATCTTCTAATGCCGTCTTAATATTGCTTCCTCTGTGTAATGAGTTATTTTCGATCTCTATATAGGTATCAAATATTAGAATTGTGACACATATTCGTCGTGTGCACCTGCACCAAACTTTAGACCGTATTTTTATACTTGGAAGTTTTCCAAAATAAAAATACTGCTGCTGTTACAAAATATTTATATTCAGATTTGTCAAACCCTATCTCTAGTACTTCAAAACAAGATAATATTACGATATCGAAACTTCAACGTCGTCGCTAATGGATACTAGCGAGATAAGTACTAACAATTCCCAAACTGATCAAAAAATTGATTATGATAGGGAATTGACTTTAAAACGCCAGAGATCAATTCAAAATAGTTTTGGAGAATTATACGTGACAAAACTAAAAGAATAAATAATGCAATAATGTTCATGATCTGTAAAGACAATCAACCTTTTTCATTAGTGGAAAATGAAGGTTTCAATTTGTTTTTGAAAGTTACAGCACCTCACTATAAGATTCCTAGCAGGTCCACAGTGACACGCTGGTTAGACGAAAAGTATGATGTCATTATCAACAGTTATGAAAAATAAATCATGCAGTGTAGAAGATCTTACCTTAACAATTGACATTTGGTCAGACCTACAAATGAGAAGTTTCCTAGGATTAACTGCTCAATTTGGCATCGGAATTGAATTTCAGTCCGTAACTTTGGGTGCGTACCACTTAGATCAAAGACATACATACTTCCGAATACATTTGCACTAATGCTCACTAAAACATGTGAAGAGTGGGGATTCAAAACTGATAGTCACAGCAGTAGTAACCTATAATGGTGCAAGTATGGTAAAGGCTGCTGAAATTGCATTTGGGAAAAAAGCATATCCCATGCTTATATTTTGGGAGTTCCAGAAGGTAAAAAATGTTGTTACTTTATTTAAAAGAAATGTTTCAAAACTGACTCAGGATGTCTACATGGAATAGCACGTACTATACGATTGTACGTTTTGCTTGATTTACAAAATGCTGTAAGTGAATACCAACTAAAAAGACAAACATTGCTTTTTAACATATTACGCCCTCTGGAGGCAGCGACTAAGGAAATATCTGGCGATAAATATTGCTCTAGCAGCAAGGTCATCCCATCAGTGCACTGCATGGTATCAAAACTGAAAAATTTAATTATTGAAGATCCTTTAATCAAGCGCACTCTTACCGATATTAACAAACGAATGGGCGCTATAGAACATGTATCATTATTAGCTATTGCTACAATATTGGACCCGAGATTCAAAAAACATAATTGTGAAGATCGGTTAACCTGCGCAAATGCCGTTAGTAAAATAAAAGATATGATTTAAAAAAATCAGCAGGATGAATTATGTACTGCTACGGAATCTGTGTCTGACAATTCCGACAAAGTGCACCTGTCGTACTACAACCTTTGGATCGAATTGGAAAACAAATAAAAGACGAAAGAAAGATTTAACGAAAACCCACTAGAAGTGTGAGTAGATTACAAAG
>JAWNNP010002931.1:0-10245 GCA_035044805.1 Leucophenga maculata | reverse complement strand
TATAAAACCAAAATTTGATGATGCTGGCGCAGACAGGTGGGGGTGGGTCGTCAGTGCCTGTGAAAGCACTCGCACGAAAAAACTATAAATAAAACACGCGTTTGTATATTTAAAATTAATAATTGCTTTTATTGGGGTGAAATAAACTTGGCGCAATATTCAAAAAGTCGAATAATTTGTAGTACTAAGTGGTAGCGTACGCGTTTGCATTAGATTAGTAACTGACTAACTCCTCTCTCCTCTCAGAGTTAGTTATCGAGTAGATGAACAAGACGAGTAGCAAGTTAGCGAGGTGTGGTAAAAAAACGTTACACACCACAAATTCAAATTTGGCGCTAACATCACCTTTGAGTTAAGAAAAGGAAGCTGCCCATCAGTTCCGTTGAATGGCTTAGAAATACCGCAACATGACTCGGTGAAGTACCTTGGAGGTCACCTTGACCGCAGACTGACATAGAAGGTGCATATCAAAGCTAAAGTATCGCATCTTAATTTTAAAACGAAGGAAATGTATTGGCTTTTGGGAAGAAATTTTCAACTCAGCTTAGAGAATAAGGTTCGACTGTATAAGACCATATTAAAACCAGTTTGGACTTATGCCATACAGCTATGGGGTACATCGAGCAATTCAAACATTGAAATTTTACGACGCTATCAATCGAAAACTCTCCGAAAAATTGTCAATGCTCCGTGGTTTGTTTCAAACGCGGAAATTCATAAGGATCTTAAAATTCCCTTTGTTAAAGATGAAATAGCATTATTTAGTAGAAGATATATTGATAGACAGCTCAACCATAGCAATAATCTTGCTATAAATCTAGCAGAGAACAATGAAACTTTTCGAAGACTTAAAAGATTTCATGTTCTTGATCTCCCAGATAGGTTTAATTAGAAAATAAATTTGTATATAATTAATTAAACTTTTGTGGCTATATAAAAGTTAGTATATAATATCTAGTCGCACTGGGGACTAGGAATTCCTGTTATTGTAAAATTTTATAAAATTTGCTTATTGATATTTGTTAGATTGCAAATTAAGAAATAATAAAAAAAAAACTCCACGCAGAAGGAAACTGACTGTATTTTCGGTAATTAGCGTGTAAAAATGTATGTATATGTTTTAATGAATTTGTAAATTAATTTAAGATGGTTGTTAGATTGAATGTTTTATATGTAATATATATAACTATATAAATATTGTAGATTCCCTGAAGACGATCCTCGATGAGGTTCGAAATATATCGGAAAAAAGAATAAAACATTCAATAAACCTTATTCTATTTAAACAACTGGACCTTGAGCCTACAAGTCAACAAACTAATGTAACAGGTGCAAATAATGGTCGGGGACCCCCCAAAGTTACCCCCATTATGGTCAGGAGTGATAGAGGAGTCGAACGTATGAACGAAAGGATCTCGGAAACGGTAATAGATAGAGACTTCGTGTTTTTTGCATTCGACTAGGACTGCTCCGGAATTTTAGAAGTTTATTTTCTTACTTGTTAGGCCCTGTACCGAAGGTACAAGAGCCTATTGGGTTTGTGCAAATGTATGTAACAGGTAGAAATAATGGTCGGAGACCCCCTAAAGTTACCCCCATTATGGTCAGGAGCGATAGAGGAGTCGATATAGACATGTCCGTCTGTCCGTCCGTCCGTATGAACGAAAGGATCTCGGAAACTGTAATAGATAGAGACTTCGTGTTTTTTGCATTCGACTAGGACTGCTCCGGAATTTCACAAGTTTATTTTAAAAACTTGCCCCTTTGTAATCTACTCACACTTCTAGTGGGTTTTCGTTAAATCTTTCTTTCGTCTTTTATTTGTTTTCCAATTCCGCTGGACCAGTTTATGGTTATCGATCCAAAGGCTGTAGTACGACAGGTGCACTTTGTCGGAATTGTCAGACACAGATTCCGTAGCAGTACATAATTCATACTGCTGATTTTTTTAAATCATATCTTTTATTTTACTAACGGCATTTGCGCAGGTTAACCGATCTTCACAATTAAGTTTTTTGAATCTCGGGTCCAATATTGTAGCAATAGCTTATAATGATACATGTTCTATGGCGCCCATTCGTTTGTTAATATTGGTAAGAGTGCTCTTGATTAAAGGATCTTCAATAATTAAATTTTTCAGTTTTGATACCATGCAGTGCACTGATGGAATGATCTTGCTGCTAGAGCAATATTTATCGCCAGATATTTCCTTAGTCGCTGCCTTCAGAGGGCGTAATATGTTAAAAAGCAATGTTAGTCTTTTTAGTTGGTATTCACTTACAGCATTTTGTAAATCAAGCAAAACGTACAATCGCATAGTACGTGCTATTCCATGTAGACATCCTGAGCCAGTTTTGAAACATTTCTTTTAAATAAAGTAACAACATTTTTTACCTTCTGGAACTCCCAAAATATAAGCATGGGATATACTTTTTTCCCAAATGCAATTTCAGCAGGCTTTACCATACTTGCACCATTATAGGTTACTACTGCTGTGACTATCAGTTTTGAATCCCCACTCTTCACATGTTTTAGTGAGCATTAGTGCAAATGTATTCGGAAGTATCTATGTCTTTGATCTAAGTGGTACACACCCAAAGTTACGGACTGAAATTCAATTCCGATGCCAAATTGAGCAGTTAATCATAGGAAACTTCTCATTTGTAGGTCTGACCAAATGTCACTTGTTAATGTAAGATCTTCTACACTGCATGATTTATTTTTCATAACTGTTGATAATGACATCATACTTTTCGTCTAACCAGCGTGTCACTGTGGACCTGCTAGGAATCTTATAGTGAGGTGCTGTAACTTTCAAAAAAAAATTGAAACTTTCATTTTCCACTAATGAAAAAGGTTGATTGTCTTTACAGATCATGAACATTATTGCATTATTTATTCTTTTAGTTTTGTCACGTATAATTCTCCAAAACTATTTTGAATTGATCTCTGGCGTTTTAAAGTCAATTCCCTATCATAATCAATTTTTTGATCAGTTTGGGAATTGTTAGTACTTATCTCGCTAGTATCCATTAGCGACGACGTTGAAGTTTCGATATCGTAATATTATCTTGTTTTGAAGTACTAGAGATAGGGTTTGACAAATCTGAATATAAATATTTTGTAACAGCAGCCGTATTTTTATTTTGGAAAACTTCCAAGTATAAAAATAGGGTCTAAAGTTTGGTGCAGGTGCACACGACGAATATGTGTCACAATTCTGATATTTTTATTTGATGACCTATATAGAGATCGAAAATAACTCATTACACAGAGGAAGCAATATTAAGAAGGCATTAGAAGATTACACGAGAATTAACTTTTCCAATCATCCTTTTTATAATGAAGTAAATTCGGCGTTTGACTCTACAGATTTCAAGAAATCTAACCAGCATCATGCTTTAAAAACATCATTAAAAGGTCACTGTCCTGTACGCTGAAACTCCTTCTACGTAATGCTTAAATCCATTGCAAATAATTGGACGAATATTTCAGTTATTTTGAACAAAAATGGTCAATAAAAAATTTCAAAATAAACTTGTAAAATTCCGGAGCAGTCCTAGTTGAATGCAAAAACACGAAGTCTCTATCTATTGCCGTTTCCGAGATCCTTTCGTTCATACAGACGGACATGGCTATATCGGCTCCTCTAGCACTCCTGACCATAATGGAGGTAACTTTGGGGGTCTCCGACCATTATTTCTACCTGTTACATACATTTGCACAAATCCAATAGGCTCTTGTACCTTCGGTACAAGAAGTTTGAAGTTTTGTTAAATAAACCATTACATTGTTTTGTTTGCTTGTTTGCATTTTACACTAGTGCAATTCAGTGGGATTACTGGCACAGGATTACTGGCTTCCGGATATGAAAAAAGTCGCTCAGGTAAACTTGAAATTGTTCATGTATTAAAAATATATTAAAATTAAAATATTTTTAGGTTATATATGAAAACTGTGCAGCAAATATTTGGCCAGCGAAAAATCGTGCAACCTGATGTTATAATTGAATCGGATGCATTAGGGGTAGATATGTTTCCGAAGACAATAAGGACAGTCTAATTAATGATCAGTCGGAGCAGCCAACATCTTCAAGGAGTGTTGATGGTTTAAAACCAAAATCTACAAAACAACGTGTGCCAGCTAAGAACTCCGTATCCAATTTAATCTGTCAGATGCAGGAAAAGAAAATCGAGATAAGAGGAGAAACGCATCCATCGGGAGAAAGAGAAGGCACATGACGAACTTAAGTGGAAGATGATGAAGAAACATGATAAGATAAGCTGGGTAACAGAGAAGGAACAGGAAAAGTTGAACTGGGAAAATGAGAAATCTCTGCTACAAATATAATAGGAGAAAGAAAAACTGGAAATGGAGCAGCAGCAACAGTTAAGCCAGTTGTTCAATACCGTTTCAAACAGACAACTATACATCATCAAAGCAGACAAAGTACCATCTGGGCAGCATGCGGGCCAATATAATGTACCGACCATTAAAGAATTTGCAGTTGTTATGGTTGGCGACGCATTTGAACGTCGAGATATACGAATCCAACGCAGAGATAACACAGTGCATACTATCCATTCATATTTTAGGAAGGAGAAGATGGATATCATTTAAATATCAAACAAAGAAATACAGTAACAAGTACAATCTACACATGTCATTACCATTTATATTATTTTTTTGCTTTGCAGGTGCAGAAACTAGCTAGAAAGTGAGCGCGATGAACTTCTACGCACATCGGTTGATGATTAGTGCCAATAAAGACAATAATATTCTACGATGCCGCCAACTGTTTCATCAATATATCGTTGATATGTATGCGAAAATTGAAAGCGAGCGATTACGATACATCAAGCAAAACTTCGAGTTGAGAAATACATTCATTTGCGTGATGCTATTGTTGGTAACGTAGATGGAATAACTAATATCAACGATATCGGTACTTCATATATTCTTCCATCATCATATATTGGTTGCCCACGTCATATGCAGGAATATATTCAAGACGCCATGACTTTTGTGCGCGCGTACGGACGACCAGATTTGTTTATCACATTTACGTGTAATCCAAAATGGGATGAAGTTAAAATTGCGTTATTGCCAGGTCAAACTGCAATATATCGGCACGATATCACATCACGTGTCTTCAGACAAAAGTTAAAATCATTGATTAACTTGATTATACAATCCTCAGTATTTGGTAAAACACGTTGCTGGCTATATTCTGTTGAATGGCAAAAACGAGGTTTGCCACACGCGCATATTTTGATCTGGTTAGTCGACAAAATACAGTCTGAAGAAATTGATAAAATTATTTCAGCAGAAATTCCGGATCGGAATATCGATGAAGAATTGTGTGAAATTATTAACGCTAACATGATCCATGGTCCATGCGGTGCTATAAACATGACGGCGCCGTGCATGAAGAATGGAAAATGTACGAAAAGTTTTCCAAAAAATTGTATAAATGATTCAATTACTGATATCGATGGTTATCCAACGTATCGTCGTAGAGACACTTTACTGAGTTTTTAGGCCCTGTACCGAAGGTACAAGAGCCTATTGGTTTTGTGCAAATGTATGTAACAGGTAGAAATAATGGTCGGAGACCCCCCAAAGTTACCCCCATTATGGTCAGGAGTGATAGAGGAGTCGATATAGCCATGTCCGTCTGTCCGTCCGTATGAACGAAAGGATCTCGGAAACGGTAATAGATAGAGACTTCGTGTTTTTTGCATTCGACTAGGACTGCTCCGGAATTTTACAAGTTTATTTTAAAAACTTGCCCCATTCCCCCACCCTATAAAATCACCCCAAGGCTAAAAATTTCTTCGCCACAAAAAAAGTAAGTATGCCAGTATAGAAATATAATTCTTCTTAGCCAAAATCCAAAAAGTTCATCAAAATCGGATAATAAATGATATTATAAGCAATTGAATTTGAGCGACCCCCCTTTTCGTTTCATACATAAAAAAATGTTTTATAAGGCACTTAATCGTGCAGTGAGAAGTGGTCATATGTTTGGTCATAAGCTCGGGAAACATTTAATGTGTTTGTTAGGCGACCTGCACTGGTACAGGGCCTCTTACAGTCGGTTACGCCCGACTGTAATTTCCTTACTTGTTTTAACTATGCAACCGACCAGATATTCCCGGTCAATTCGCAAAGTCATTAATGTATACTGATGTGCCACGATATTTCTCATGGAACAAAAAGTCAAAAAAGTGGGAACCACGAAAGCGAGGTGTTCCGGTTGAAGGATACAACGACATATTTATGGGAAATACATTAGGCCGATTATACACAGTCCATCCAAAACAACGCGAATGTTTCCTCTTGCATTTATTGTTGGTTAATGTTCCTGGACCGACGACTGTCCAATACTTGCGAACAGTCAATGGCATTTTGTACGACACATATGATGATGTGTGCCGCGAATTACACTTGGGATATTACACTTGCAGATGCAGCATTGAGTTCCTCTCCTCATATAAATGAGCGAAGACATTCTGCACCGCATTCGGATCGCTGGTCAAGATCCCAACATTGATTTTTCGCCGAAAATATATAATGAGGCACTAATAAAGATTGAAAATATTTGCATTCTGATTTCGAATATGCTACTCATTCATTTTGGTATGCCCTCACCTAACCGCCCAGGAAAAGAAATCATTAACAGCAAAACCTACAGTTCGATACGGTCTCTTTAATTACTTTCGTTGAAAATAATGAGCAACTACTCACTGATGAACAAAAGAATGTATACGATCAAATTAATTTGTCAATTGCAGCAAGACAAGGATTCTTTTTTTTTTGACGCACCAGGTGGCACTGGAAAAACGTTTCTCATCTCACTAATACTTGCCTGCATTCGATCGCAAAAATCATATTGCGTTAGCAATTGCTTCATCAGGTATTGCAGCCACTTTGCTTGATGGCGGACAGACTGCACATTCAGCACTCAAGGTGCCGTTGAACATTCACACAAATCCAGATCCAGTGTGCAACATAAAAAAGCATTCCGGTATGGCTAAAGTTTTTCAAAAATGCAAAATTATTATTTGGGATGAATGCACGATGGCCCACAAGCATTCACTTCAAGCTCTCGATAGAATGATGAAAGATCTAAATAATAACACCAGGCTTTTCGGTGGTGCTTTACTGCTGCTGTCCGGTGATTTTAGACAGACATTGCCGCATATTCTACGCGCTACATATGCGGATGAAATTTACGCGTGTATAAAACAATCATATCTATGGCGAAATGTCAGAACATTACGTCTTAACACAAATATACATGTTCAACTGCAAAACGATCCATCTATCATTCTCCGAGCAATTGCTCAATATTGAAAATGGAACAAATTGCCAAACAATTGCTGCAACATGGTAAATACGAAAGTCATTACCCGGCAATGAGATATTGTTCAAATCGATCGACACTGCTACCGATCCTGACGAAGCAGTCAACTATCCTGTTGAATTTTTGAATTCGCTGGATTTACCAGGAATACCACCAAATAACTTGCGATTAAAAATTGGTTCACCTATCATATTGCTTCGGAATTTAAATGCACCTAAGCTAAGCAACGGTACAAGATGATCCCTTCAGACTCATCCATTCCATACAGAAGTCTGCAATTTCCAATTCGCTTGGCATTTGCTATGATTATTAATAAGTCACAAGGTCAAACAATGTCGATTTTTGGGATGGATCTAGAAAATCCTGTCTTTTCACATGGCCAATTATATGTGGCGTGTTCTCGCGTTGGAAAACCGGCAAGTTTATTCATTTATACTCTTCCGGAATTGACTAAAAATATTGTTTATCAACTCGCATTAAGATATTGATTAAAACGAATTGTTTTTAGAAAAATTAATGTTATTTCAAAATAAAGAATAACAAAATTATTATATTCAGACGTGCTCCCATTTTCATTTACTTTTGCGATTTCATATCAAATTATATTTGAACCATACGTCAAATCTTTACAAATTTGCAGTAAAATTGATAGCAAACACAAAGAAATCTAATAGATTTGATTAATATTTTACTGAAATCGCAAAAGTAAATGAAAACGGGAGCACGCCTGATTATTTGTCTTTCATTTCTTACTTTGTTCAATATCCTAATCTCTTGGAATATCATATAATCGGATTAAGTTTATTAAGCTCTAATTTTAAAAATATACTAGCGGGTCCAGTAATAAAAAATCACCCATGACTATATATTTCAAACATGGAAGGAATGCGGGAATGACTGTTAGGCGGTACGAAGTTCGCCGGGTCAGCTTGTACATTTCTAAAATTTGTTGTAAAAAGATGAAACAGAATTGCGCCCAATATGATATGATGTTATTTTTAAAGCCTTAAATACCTCAACTTGAAATCTTTATGCTCAGCGGGGGTTAAGAATTGATTTTAGACACATAGTTTCATGGTGAAATTTTCTTAGAAATCTTCATAGAATCCGATTCTAGTGGACAATTTTTTGCGAAAAAAAAAAAAACATTGACCCGCCCTAACGTACATTGATGTTAAGTCTGCTCGGCTGTGAACTTCAACTCTTTCAACAGCTTCTTTTGTCCATATTTTGTATGCCTTCCTCTCTCTTCCGTTTCAAAACAATGGCGGCCAATATAGTAGCAGCGGCGGCATCTGCACTTATCGTAAACAAAAATGAAATATCAACCGAGGTCTGCATTAAATTGATTTGCGTCGTGTATTTGTTTCAACGATATGCTGAACGACCCATTTGCGCAGACGGTCTGCAACGTCTACTTGGTTCTTAAGTAGAAAACCATTTACAAAATAATCTTTCAAATTCAGAAGAGAAAGGATTTTAAAGAATTTTAGGACCATTGCAACAAAATTTTATCTTTAGGCTACAGTCGAAAACTGAAATCTGATTTCATTTCGAATTTCCCGGCAAAATCTAAATTATGAGGACCAACTTAAGTCGCTTAACAAGATTAAATCAGAAAATAAAAACTAGTCTTAAACAATAAAAATAATGCGGATAAAATAAACACAAAAAGAAAGAAATTCTTTATGCTTTCAAATTCATGTGCACTAGATAAGAATGGCATTAATACTGAATAAATGATACTGGCTCATGGTCAAGTGTGTGTGATAAACGAAACATAATTTGAACTAAGCACAAATGCAACAAAATGGAATGGAGTAGAAATTTCGCTCACAAAAACCATGTTTATTAGGCCCTGCGCCGAAGGTACAAAAGCTTATTGATTTTGTGCAAATCTATGTAACAGTTAGAAATAATGGTCGAAGAACCCGAAAGTTACCCATGATCAGTGATAATTTGTTCAAATAATTTAGGCATATCACTTAGTTAAACAATACTATTATAATCGTGTTAAGTTTGATCAAAATCTGAGGGGACAGTGCCCCACCTCCCATACAAGCGATAAACAAAATTCAACATATCTTTGCATCCATTTGTGGTACGGGGACGAAATTTATTACACATGTTAATGGGATCGGGAAAAGTAATCGTGTTAAGTTTGGTCAATATCGGAGGGGGCTATGCCTCACCCCCTATACAAACGTTAAACAAAATTCAACATATCTTTGCATCCATTTGAGTTACGGGAATGAAATTTATTACACATGTTAATGGGATCGGGAAAAGTAATCGTATTAAGTTTGGTCAATATCGGAGGGGGCTATGCCCCACCCACCATACAAGCGATAAACAAAATTCAATATATCTATGCATTTATTTGAGGTAGGGGGACGAAATTTATTACACCTGTTCATGGGATCGGGAAAAGTAATCGTGTTAAGATTGATCAAAATCGGAGGGGGCAGTGCCCCACCGCCATACAAGCGATAAGCAAAATTCAATATATCTATGCATCCATTTGAGGTAGGGGGACGAAATCTATTACACCTGTTCATGGGATCGGGAAAAGTAATCGTGTTAAGTTTGGTCAAAACCGGAGGGGGCTGTGCCTCACCCCCCATACAAACGATAAACAAAATTCAACATATCTTTGCATCCATTTGAGTAACGGGAATGAAATTTATTACACCTGTTAATGGGATCCGGAAAAGTAATCGTGTTAAGTTAGGTCAATATCGGAGGGGGCTATGCCCCACCACCCATACAAGCGATAAACAAAATTCAACATATCTTTGCATCCATCTGAGTTACGGGAAGAAATATATTACACATGTTAATGGGATCGGGAAAAGTAATCGTGTTAAGTTTGGTCA
>JAWNNP010002930.1:0-12758 GCA_035044805.1 Leucophenga maculata | reverse complement strand
GGAACGGCAAATTAGTTGAAGTCAAGGGAATTGACTAAATTAGTCATTCTTTTCCCTTGAATGACCCTTTCAAAATCCTTGCCACTATCAAATTGTTCAAATGCGTTTGTCACAATGAGTCAGGATCCATAGCACAGTTTCGGGGCATGATGATGACAGCTCCAACTTGAAGGCACAAATGATGAGGCGGCATACGTGGCAAATCCAAAGAGTTTAGGAATTCCACTGGATAATTAACGAATTCGTCTTCGTTTGCAACGCGATCGATCGATTTGTATAAACGAAATTCACCCGGAATATCGATTTCGAATCATCCAATTCAAGTCATTGTCATCAATACTTTTCGCTGATAAAACTGCGCGTACACTCAACCAATCGTAGTTGCGATAATTTTGAGCAATGTTTCGGATATACATTAGTGAAGAGTTCATTTCCCTTGAAGTTAATTAGCAAATGATAGGTGGAAGTATCTACCGGAATTTGTCTATTTCCGTTTCTGGAGAAAACTTCTACAATAAGGAACGTTTTCCCACCTTTTCCATCATCGTAAGTCTTCAGCTGGTGATCATTCGCACTCTTTTGCTGTTCATTCAACAATGGAACATTTGTTTGTTCTTGTTGTTGCAAACTTAGCTTGTCCTAAGCACACTCGCGTTCCAACTCAAGATTCAATACAACTCTAGTTGGACGATTAGGTGCTGGCATATGAATTTCAATCACTAGTTTGCCACTCATAAGCAAACACTTCAATCGGCACTAACGCTTCTTTGAAGATGTCATCGATCCGTTGCAGTTCCAAATTCCCATTGATAATCAAAAGCGATGCAAAATGTCTTCTGCTATCTTTGTATGAATCCCATAATTGGGGTTTCAAGGCGGAAATGTCGAAATAATCGAGGAAGCTACTAATTTTTTTTTAAATACAAACAACATATAAAATCTGGCTGAAATTAGGCAAAAGTTAGTTGAGTATTTATCAACCAAACATGTTTTCTTTTCTTTCCATGCTGTTTTGCAGTTCGGTTTGTATAATAAAGTTTTAGTGTTTTATGATTTAATGTTTTAGTGCAGCTAAAATACTAATTTTAATAAATTAGAAAAGTTTCGCACAAAGTGAATGCGGCATGATGAAGATTTTGCATTATCAATTAATGTTTTATGAAATAAACACACTGTCTGACTTTCTAGTATCAAGCATAAGCTATGTGGTGGCATTCTAATTGCTAAATACATAAAATAAATGGGTAACGAAAAAATGGAGTGTGTGCATTTGACCAGACCCACCTACCGACATGTATTTCAATGCGCTGAATTTGAATCTGCGGTCCGTGTGACTTGTACACTCTCAAAAACGGACTTCACCATTCAAAATCTCATAAAAAAATCTAAAAAAGTCAAGTAACGGGTCCGCCATCTAACGTTTTTTTTTTTGAACTGCCGGTTATTCCGAGCCTGGCAACACTTAGCTCATGACAGATTTGACAGAAAGTTAGTATTATTATTCCGCTAAACGAAAATGGTTGTGTATACGCTTCGCTAAGTGGGCTCACGATCGACTTGAAATCGATGCTGATTTTGTGAAAAAAAATCATCTTGTCAGATGAAGCACATTTTCATCTAGGTGGCTATGTCAACTAGCAAAATTGACGTATTTGGGGCACGGAGAACCAACACGTGATTGAACAATTGCCGATGCACCCATTACGAGTGACTAATTGGTGTGGATTTTGGTCGAAAGGCATCATTGGATCATTTTTCTTTGAAGATGAAGAAGGTGAGATGGTTACAGTCAATGGTGAGCGCCATCGGGCCATGTTAAGTGAATTTTTGTTCACAACAATTAAAGATGAGGACCTTGGTGACATTTGGTTTCAACAGGATGGCGCTCTGTGCCACACAGCCAATGTTACAATCGATCTTTTTTGCACTGTTTTTGAAGATCGAATTATCAGTCGAAATTCTGATGTCGTTTGGCCACCAAGGAGCTGCGATTTGACACCGTTCGACTATTATTTGTGGGGAGCCGTCAAAGATAAGTGTAACGCCAACAAACCAGAGACAATTGAAGCTTTGAAGAACAACATTCGCGATACCATAGCCCAGAAAGGGCTGCACACAGTCGAAAATTAACTAAAAAATTTTACCGACCGTATTGGTTACTGCATGGCTAGCCGTGACAGCCATTTGAATGAAATCATATTCCACTGTAAACCGGAAGGATTGAGCTTTCAAATAACAAAACAGTTTGAAAAAATTTCTTGTAGTTTTAATTTTATAGCATTTAAAAAAAAAAAAAATTTGGCGGACCCGATATATACATATATATATATATATATACAGCCAGTTAACAGTTTAGTTAAAGTTAATACATACCAAACTCCAGTTAAATCGTACAGTCCAATATCTTTAATATGTTTTCCTAGTGTTTTGGGCAAAATCGCAGCAAATAGATTGTGGTGGTTTGTCATAACAAACAAACTTTTACTTAATTCACCTTATTACAGATGGTCTTTCACATACAAAGCGTTTGATAAAATTGGATTTTATATAAAAGTAACTCAATTCCCAGAATAAAATCTAGGCTCAAAAATATTGATATATGCTTTCAACTTTATGTAAAAGAAATATCAAATGCCGCATTTTAAAATATATATCCGAAACAATTCTATGCAAAACTCAATCATTTTAGAAAAGAACATTCATTGTCAAGTGTTACCTGAACTGAAAGCCAAAATACTTTTGTGAACTTTCGGAACTCTCAAGAAATAATAACAAAAACACCAGATGTACTCAGAATTTTCTTTTTAATAAAAATTCATATAAAAATAACAATCCTCTATATCCGATGAATCAAAGACACAACATACTATTTCCTTCGCAATTACTACGAAAGTTATAGGTTAAAAGTTGTCTTTTTGCTAGATTTCTCATCTATACATATATATCTATATATATAAAAATTAATCTTATATTATCTGTCTATGTATGTATGTATGTCCCTTATAGGAAGGTAAACCGTCTAGGCGATTGAGCTGAAATTCACAGACGAACTTCAGTTCATTCAGGAGAGTGTTCGAGTAAAGTTTGGTCAAAATTGGAGGGGGCAGTGCCCAACCCCCCATACAAGCGATAAACAAACTTCAACATATCTTTGCATCCATCTGAGGTACGGGGACGAAATTTATTACACATGTTAATTGGATCGGGAAAAGTAATCGTAGTAAGTGATCACCTGCCCCTGTGGTTAAGTTGGAATTCTTTTTCGAGGACGAGGATTCCTATGAGACGCCTGCTACCACTGTCTTCTAATATGGCTACATTACGCAGTGTGCTGGAGGAAACCCTCGACCTTAATCTTGAGATCCTTCAACCACAGAATATCGAAGATGCACATGCGATTTGATAAGATGCACGCAGCTGACTAAATCTGCATCCGAAAGTTCGACCAAGATTCAAGGCAGCAAAACTAACTCCCCCATAATGCAAATAAAATCTACCGCAAAGTCGCCAATACGATCAGGAAGCATCTGATGCTGCTGAGGCAGAAGGACACCGATCGTTTCGTACAAAATGTTACAACTGATGCGAGCTCAAGACACTCATTGTGGACGCTGGGGAAGAGGTATCAAGAGCAAGAGCCCCCGATCAGGAGGGCTGATGGATCCTCGACAAAGTCCTCTAAGGAACGTATAGAGGCATTCACTAAGGATCTAGATGCCCACTTTTAGCCATTCGATTATAATTCCAACAACAGATAACACTTTGTCTAGACGACGCTCGATAGTCGGGCCAGTTTTGTCTTCCAGTCGAACCCATCACTAATGAAGAAATTATAGCGCAAGTAAGTAACTGATAGAGTTCGACCAAAAAGAGGCATTCTCATTTTTGTTAGGAATGAGTTATTAGAGAACGTTTGTCTTTGTTCTAGTGGTCGCTATAGTAGTGGATCCGAGGATTTTGAATATGCAGTTTTAAAGTACAAGATCTTTAGGGTTATTAATTTTATATAAGAGTCCCCCATACCCTGTAACTAAATTCAAAGTAGAGTTTGAGAATTTATTTACTACATTTAGCAACATATTAGAAGACCAGGCAGTTGTATTAGGAGATTTTAATATGTGCCTAAGATCTGAGGTAGAATGCTAGGGAAACATTTAATGTGCTTGGTTGAATAGGATTTAGATCCTTAATAGGTTTGGAAACGCCCACAACTAATAACGATACACATATTGATTGGGCGTTTTCAAATATTCCGGACGGTGAAGTCAGCTCGAAAGTCTATGACACAGTTTACAGTTACCATAATGGTATAAGCGTAAGTGTTACGCAGAATGTGTAGGCGCGAACACTAACTTAATAGTTAATTGTTGTTTTTTTATTTTAATTTTTTGTGGGGAAATAAGAGATTGTTTTTGAAAAAATAATCTCAAGTCGGCTCAAAGGTTTTATTTTGATAACCTCGTGGTGTTCCCTGGATACCGATTTAAGTTTCCATAATCGGAAGCTACTTCGAGCGGTGACCTGTTCTGGTACAGGGCCTCTTACAGTCGGTTACGCCCGACTGCAATTTTCTTACTTGTTTTTGGATATCTTTTGTAAACAGTCATCTAATAGAAGAAGGACGTCGATTATATTCAGATATAAGTTACGTGCATAGGATTTCGTTCATTTTTCGACTTTCCAGTGTGAGTGTATTTTATTCAGGCGTGCAAGCGTTTATTAATTTCACATATAAATTACGTAGATAAAACAATGCCACGTCTTCGTGGACGAGGAGGAAATATTGGTCGACGAACTCGGAATTCACAATTACTCCAGAACAGTCGGTTAAATAGATCGGCAGAAGACAATGAAAATGTAAGAAACCTGGCTGCAATCACACGTGCTAATGAATATCAAGAGCAACGCAATGAACGCCTTCGTGCTAATGCATTGAGACAAAGACTGGCCCGTCAACGAGTCACCGACACATTCAGAACACGTGAACAACAGCGTTTGCAAGTGTATCGCGCATTGACGCGTACATCACTTCTTCGCCTTGCGTTTGAATATGAGTCGGACGTCGATTATTCGTCACATTCACAAATTGTAATCGGTGCTATGAATAAACAATGCCAACACTGTCATGCACTCAAATACAAAGGTGAATTGGCCGGTTTCTGCTGCGCATCTGGAACAGTTCTATTGTCACCATTGAATTCTCCGCCAGAACTAATGAAAGCACTATTGGCTGGAGCTACATCTCAATCCAAATTGTTTTAGCGCAAAATTCGAAAATTCAATTCTTGCTTTCAAATCACATCATTAGGAGCAACAAAAATCGTTCAGAATGAGGATGATCGAAATATTCAATCAACGTTTAATCAAACAACAACTATACAATCGTCATCAAAGCAGACAAAGTACCATCTGGGCAGCATGCGGGCCGATATAATGTACCGACCATTAAAGAATTTGCAGTTGTTATGGTTGGCGACGCATTTGAACGTCGAGATATACGAATCCAACGCAGAGATAACACAGTGCATACTATCCATTCATATTTTATCAAACAAAGCAGATGGAGGAGCGAGAAATTGTGGATATTTTAGAATCGTTTTTACAGAATCACAGCCAGTTGTTCAATACCGTTTCAAACAGACAACTATACAATCGTCATCAAAGCAGACAAAGTACCATCTGGGCAGCATGCGGGCCGATATAATGTACCGACCATTAAAGAATTTGCAGTTGTTATGGTTGGCGACGCATTTGAACGTCGAGATATACTAATCCAACGCAGAGATAACACAGTGCATACTATCCATTCATATTTTAGGAAGGAGAAGATGGATATCATTTAAATATCAAACAAAGAAATCCAGTAACAATTACAATCTACACATGTCATTACCATTTATATTATTTTTTTGCTTTGCAGGTGCAGAAACTAGCAAGAAAGTGATCGCGATGAACTTCTACGCACATCGGTTGATGATTCGTGCCAATGAAGACAATAATATTCTACGATGCCGCCAGCTGTTTCATCAATATATCGTTGATATGTATGCGAAAATTAAATGCGAGCGATTACGATACATCAAGCAAAACTTCGAGTTGAGAAATACATTCATTTGCTTGATGCTATTGTTGGTAACGTAGATGGAATAACTAATATCAACGACATCGGTACTTCATATATTCTTCCATCATCATATATTGGTTGCCCACGTCATATGCAGGAATATATTCAAGACGCCATGACTTTTGTGCGCGCGTACGGACGACCAGATTTGTTTATCACATTTACGTGTAATCCAAAATGGGATGAAGTTAAAATTGCGTTATTGCCAGGTCAAACTGCAATATATCGGCACGATATCACTTCACGTGTCTTCAGACAAAAGTTAAAATCATTGATTAACTTGATTATACAATCCTCCGTATTTGGCAAAACACGTTGCTGGCTATATTCTGTTGAATGGCAAAAACGAGGTTTGCCACACGCGCATATTTTGATCTGGTTAGTCGACAAAATACAGTCTGAAGAAATTGATAAAATTATCTCAGCAGAAATTCCGGATCGGAATATCGATGAAGAATTGTGTGAAATTATTAACGCTAACATGATCCATGGTCCATGCGGTGCTATAAACATGACGCCGCCGTGCATGAACAATGGAAAATGTACGAAAAGTTTTCCAAAAAATTGTATAAATGATTCAATTACTGATATCGATGGTTATCCAATGTATCGTCGTAGAGACACTTTACTGAGTTTTTAGGCCCTGTACCGAAGGTACAAGAGCCTATTGGTTTTGTGCAAATGTATGTAACAGGTAGAAAAAATGGTCGGAGACCCCCCAAAGTTACCCCCATTATGGTCAGGAGTGATAGAGGAGTCGATATAGCCATGTCCGTCTGGTCGTCCGTATGAACGAAAGGATCTCGGAAACGGTAATAGATAGAGACTTCGTGTTTTTTGCATTCGACTAGGACTGTTCCGGAATTTTACAAGTTTATTTTAAAAACTTGCCCCATTCCCCCACCCTATAAAATCACCCCCAAGGCTAAAAATTTCTTCGCCACAAAAAAAGTAAGTATGCCTGTTGCGCCACGCTGGGGCGTAGTCCGAGCGGCAACTTTAAATTATAATTGAAAATGCGGTAGCACCGGTCCAATGCTACGGCGTGAGGAATTCTGGTGTTTATTCTGTTAGGTTATAGCAATAAAAAGCACCACCTTGTATTAGAACTGCATATATGTATGTATATGCACGTGCGAAATGCCTTTATTAAAATTTAAATTATGATGCGATCCGTTCGTCTCAAGGGTACAAAAGCCAAGAAGAAAAAATAACTACCGCAACGCATCAAGCGCCAAAAATATTATAAAAGGTAT
This sequence comes from Leucophenga maculata, assembly GCA_035044805.1. Lineage (NCBI taxonomy): Eukaryota > Metazoa > Arthropoda > Insecta > Diptera > Drosophilidae > Leucophenga > Leucophenga maculata. Next base: position 5,378 of record JAWNNP010002930.1, on the reverse strand, counting down.
AAACGGTATTCATATGCCTACAATAGAAAATACAAGAACAATTTCTTCTCTCGTTGAAACAAACAGCAAAGCATAATCCAAATAAATGCAGTTATAGATAAACAGTCATGACAGCATGAATAGGTACATGAATTAAAATGACTGTCATGACCACAAAATTAGAACCACTATATTTATACATAGTTCGATCTCGAACATTCTCCCCCCTCGATGAGTGTCGTAGACCTCATCCGTCTTGACTTCATGGCTCCATACGTCCTTAACCGGCTGAAGACACCGGTGCTACTGAAAAGATAAGTGCAAATTAAAGTTATTGTGTAAAGCCCGATCACCCCAAATATCTTGAATTGGCAATGGACACAGTTTTGTTATTGATCTTTTGACAATTCCGCTCTGAGTTTTCAACGATACGACACGTACGAGTTGATCTGTCCCTGGATGAGTCTCAATGATACGCCCAAGAGACCATCGGTTTGATGGCAAACGTTCGTCTTTAATTAACACGATATCATTTACGTTCAAATTTGGTGTTGTCATCAACCATTTCGGCCGCCGTTGCAATCTAGATAGATATTCCTTACTCCAATTCTTCCAGAATTGTTGAGCCATAAATTGACAATTGCGCCACCGATCAACTAAACTCATTTTCCCTACCTCTGGTACTGGCGGAGCTAAAAGTGAGTCTCCAGTCAAAAAATGCCCAGGGGTCAATACCATCAAGTCGTCTGGATCGTCGGTCATTGGGTATAACGGTCTCGAATTCAGACAAGACTCGATTTGAATCAGCACAGTAGTTACTTCTTCGTAGGTAAGAACTCTTTCTCCAATAGTACGTTTTAGATGATATTTCATAGATTTAACGCCGGCCTCCCATAAAACTCCAAAATGCGGCGCTGACGGCGGAATAAAATGCCAATTTATACCTTGTTGAGCTAGCCAAGGAGTAGCATTTTCCTCTATATATTCTCGATAAGCATACTTGTCGCATTGAAGTTTTCTATTAGCACCAATGAAGTTAGTGCCGCAATCACTGTATATGTCTTTGCAAAGACCTCGTCTTCCTACAAATCGGTGTAATGCAGCAATAAAAGCGTCAGAGGTCAGGTCTCCAACAGCCTCCAAATGAACTGCCTTAGTTGTTAAGCATACGAAAAGTGCAACATAACCTTTTAGTGCAATACGACCTCTCCCTTTAGAGGGAGAAATGTTAATAGGACCTGCATAATCCACTCCAACTGAAGAAAAGGCTCGGCCCGGTGTAACACGAACTTCTGGTAAATTTCCCATTTTCTGATTTGCAATACTTGGCTTAACCTTATAACACCTTATACACCGATGAATCACAGTTCGTACCCGTTTTCGTCCAGCAATAATCCAAAACAGTTGGCGCATATGACTCAAAGTAAGTGTTATCCCTCCATGCAATGAAATGACCTTTAGACGGTAAGATATACGGATGCTTTTCATTTTGGCTGAGTAATGAATGACGTAGTCTACCTCCAAGTTTGATGACTTGCTCTTGCTGATCGAAATATGGGTTTAAAGGCAGTAGTATACTGTCTTTACGAAGTGCGAGGAAATTCCCAGAAGCTAAAACCTTGAATTCGTAACCAAAACTGTTCTTTTGGACCATGCGTATAATGCGAACCAAACTCTCATGCATCTCTCCAGCAGTGATGCACCCTATGACACGCTCAGCACTCCGTACTCGACAATTTCTCCAAAATCGTATGCACAAAGTTACTATACGCAAAAGTCTCGTGTATGCAGAGAATCTTTCCACAATTGATAATTCCTGCGACGTATCAACAACAACAGTGTGTGTCCGAACGGATCGTATTTCGTTGTTCCCCGCTGTGTCTGGATCGCTATAGTCGACTTTAGACTCTGGCCACTTAACCTCGTCATCCTGCAACCAGGGAGGCCCGCGCCACCACATTTCACTCGTTGATAAATTACCTGGTTTGATACCACGGGTTATATAGTATGCCGGATTATACTCTGATGGCACATGTCGCCATTGATGAGGTTGAGTTACTTCCAGGATTTTGCTGATTCTGTTCGCAACAAAAACCTTCCACTTGCTATGTCCGCCGCGTATCCAGTGCAACACGATCATTGAATCCGTCCAAAATATAGTGTTCTCGAAACAAACGCTTAGTCTTAAATGTGTTTTAAGACATTTGAACAACTTCACTTCAACTATAGCTGCACATAATTCCGATCGAGGAATCGTCAGCTGTGGTTTGATAGGAGAAACTTTATTCTTTGCTTAAAGTAGATTAGATTGATAACGTCCTTCGTTAGTTTTGACACGAAGGTAGACGGCCGCTCCATATGCTAGTGATGACGCGTCGCAAAATATGTGTAACTGGTTACCCGATAAGACTTGCGAGCATAAAATCAAACGCGGTATGCGAATATCTGTAACTTGAGGTAAAGCTCGAACATATTCAGCCCAATTATTTTCCATATCCGTTGGTAGTTCCTGGTCCCAGTCTAAACCAGCTTCCCACAAACGTTGCATAAGTGCCTTCGCAATGATGACCACTGGCGATAACCACCCCATCGGATCAAATAATCGTGCAATTGTAGATAAAATTTTCCTCTTTGTTGGTCTACCCTCAGGGAACTCAAAACATATGCGAAATATGAATTTGTCGTCGATTGGACTCCAGTAAAGTCCTAAAGTGCGTATTGTCTCCTCCGGATGTAAATGCAACATATCTTTTGTTTCCCGATGCTCGATAGGTATATCTTCCAATAGTTCTCCGTAATTGCTAGCCCATTTTCGTAGCTGGAATGTTCCACTACCCAACATACCTATCACTTGTCTCTGTATTTCTTTGGCCTTGCCTATCGAATCTGCTCCTGACAGGATGTCATCGACGTACATTTGGCTTTGAACCACATCTACAGCCAACGGAAAGCCTTCCGCTTCATCCTTTGCTAGCTGTTTCATTGTACGAATTGCGGTGTATGGTGCTGAACTCGTCCCAAACATCACCGTCGTGCATGAATATGTTTCCAAATCGCCACTTTTATCATTCCGCCATAGAATGCGTTGATACTCCGCGTCCTCCTCATGGACGTTAATACACCGATACATTTTCTCCACGTCGGCTAAGAATACATATCTGAAAAAACGCCAATTAATTAGTATAGCTGTCAAATCAGAATGTAACTTTGGTCCGACCGCCAAAATGTTGTTCAAAGACTTGCCATTACTTGTGCGCATAGAACCATCAAATACCACTCTGACTTTAGTGGTAGACGAAGACTCCTTGATAACCGGGTGATGTGGAAGATAACAGTGAGTGATTCCCGTAGAAGTGTTTACATACTGTAGCTCATTGCCTGCTCTTAATTTCATCTGGCCTAGTTTTACATACTCGCTAATTGTGTTTGTGTAAATGGTTTTTAACTCTTTATTCGCTGATAACCGTCTATTCAAGTGATTTAACCTAATTAATGCTTGATCATAAGATGAACCGATGACTAACTTAGAATTCAATTGTGTTAATATTGGCAACCTGACAATGTACTTTCCACTCTCTGAACGTCGATATGTTGACTGATAATACTCTTCACACCACTTCTCCTCGTCCGATAACATATGTTGTCCGTCTTGGATTTCCTCTAACTCCCAATATTTGTTTAATAACCGCTCCAACTCTTCCGTCGTTTCATTAGGGGAAACCGTGATACGGTGTGACATGACTGATGATTGATGTTCGCAAACTTTCCCGGATATAATATACCCTAACGTAGTATTTTGTGCAATCGGGTCACCCTTTGTGCCCCGCCGAACCTCATCCAACATAAGCTCATCATATATATCACTGCCAAGCAACACATCTACTGCCTGCGGTACATTAAAATTTGGATCTGCCAAATTCACCCCGTTCCTATGCAGCCAGTGACTTGTTGCTATGAAACGCTCAGGCATGTTAGAACTTACTTTAGGCAACACGTAAGCGTTAACCTCATATTGACAATCCATCATGTACCTTGATGCAAACCTCAAAGTCACTTCCGACGACGCTTCAGTAATTTTTGTATTAGATAATCCGTTAATCCGAATATGTACCCTTTTCCTTGAAAGTCCCAATAATTGTACCGCTCGTTCCGATATGAAAGATGCTTGCGAGCCTTGATCCAAAAACACTCGAAAATCTAGCTTTGACCCATCCGACGCTTCAATTGTCACAATTGCAGTAGGCAACAATACCTCAAAGTTTGATACTAATACTCTTTTCGCCCAATTTGTGCATTACATGGGACGATAGTTGTTGACTGGATACATTAGATCGAAAAGGATTGACATGTATTGCTGGTTCCGCGCGTTCTACGTGGATGAGTGTATGATGTCGCCCTCCACATCTCAAACATGTCCGCTGGCTGCTACACCTAGTTGCCATGTGGTTATAACCCAAACAATTGAAGCACAGCTTATACTTTTCTACCGCCAACTTCCGATCTGCTACTGACATGTTCATAAAAACCTCACATTCTCGAACTGGATGATTGTTATTGTTACAGATAACGCATACGTTTTCCATGTTGACGACGAACGAAGATTTCACATCGCCTTTGATAGATACCCCTCGTAGAGAGCCCTTTTGATAAGCCGCTAATGATGCCACAGATTTTGATGATGTAATCATCGTCCGAAACTGCGCCTCCAAATGTTTACAAAATTCTTCGAATGTGGGAACCGCTTGCGTATCTGATAATGTTTTTTCCCATTCCAGCCTGGCATCGATTGATAACTTTCTAGACATGTAATATACTACAACTTGGCTGTCCTTAAGGCTGACTCCAATGCGCTCAATTGAATTAATACACGATCTACACGTCTGTAAAAACCGCTTCAACGCTGAATAGTCACCTTGCGTAACGAGTGGTTGCTGCTCGAACACATCCATGAAATGAACAAATAATACACGCTTATTATCATAAAGATTTATCAGCATTTCCCATGCTGCTGCATAATTTCCACCGGTGAGCGTGAGATGCTGAATGTCTTGTGCTGCTTCGCCCACCAGAGCGTCTTTCAGAAAATGAAACCGATGTAAGTCCGTAAAACGCTGACAATTGTGCACTCTTGCTTCGAAAACCTCCTTAAATGCTGGCCATTCGATGAAATTCCCATTGAAAACAGGCAATTTTACTGTAGGTAATTGTAACTCCTCCATACCGGACGATTTAACGGAATTCATAACACTATCACCTTGAATCATTGTCGACGATGCAGCTACTTTAATGGACAGGTCGTTTCTCAACAAAGACATAGCCTCGACATAGGTTTCTTCGAAAATGTCATCTACCTCAGCATTGACATAAGACTCCTCTATTTTCTTGCAGCCAGCCTCATG